>OVBI01000165.1:0-128848 GCA_900406495.1 Sisymbrium altissimum
TATTTTATATTATTTTAAATCAATTTTTATTATTTTTAAAATTAATTTTTATTTTTTATTTTTTTTATTACCCATCCGCAACCGCCTGCAACCGCAAACGCTAGCGGAAAGCAGCTTTTGAATTTGAGCGATTTGGAGCGATACAAAACGGTAAAATGCGTTTTCTGTGATTATTGTCAAACGTTGATAACCGCTATCATCCGCAAAAGCTGCGTTTGCGGATGGTAGCGGCTGAATCAATCAAGCCCTGAGACATCTTTTCATCGTATTACTTGACATTTTTGGGTTTTTTCAGAGATGGGCTTATTACAAAGTAGGCCTATTTGGGCCTTTTACATTGTAAAAACCTTGCAGAACACGATAAGTTAGGTCAGTGATGGATGAGATAATTCCATTTTCGCAATTCGTTTTCTCCTTTTTCTGAAAAAGAAATTGGGGTTTAAGGGTTCTTCGATTTTTCTTTCTTTACTCTCAGTTGTAAACGAAAAAAGAAAGAGAGAGCGAAATCGATGGGAACTCCAGAGAGTAAAAGAGAACCATGTCCCGATCGGATCCTAGATGATATCGGCGCTTCATTCGGCATGGGTGCTGTTGGAGGATCAGCCTATCACTTCATCAAAGGAATCTACAATTCTCCCGGAGGCGCTCGTCTCGCCGGGGGAGCTCAGTACGTACGCATGCACGCGCCGAGAGTGGGAGGAAGCTTCGCCGTATGGGGTGGTCTCTACTCGACCTTGGACTGCGCTTTGGTGTACGCGAGAAAGAAGGAAGATCCATGGAACTCAATCATATCTGGCGCGGCCACTGGAGGCCTTTTAGCGATACGTCAAGGATTCGGCGCGTCCGGTCGCGCGGCTTTGGCCGGAGCTGGACTTCTGGCACTCATAGAAGGAGCTCAGATCGCTATGAACAAATTCCAGGGTGCTGCGCAGTACGAGCAGGTTTTGATGGGGGATGCAGCCTCTGCACCATATGGTGTGCACATGGGTCAGGTTTTTGGTCAGTCCGTGCCGGAGACTTCTTCTGCTTCGGAGGCAGAGGCAGGTTCGGGATCTTGGTTTGGAGGATTGTTTGGGAACGGGAAGAAGAAGGAATCTGAGGATAAATCAGGCAGCAAAACTCAGATTCTTGAGAGCTTTGATGCGCCTCCTGTGCCTACTTACGAGTTTCATTAATCTGACGGGAAAATAATATTGAGGTCCGGATTTAATTAATTAAATTGTGAAGTGTTAGAGCTTGGTTAATTTATAGACTTGTTACATATGAGTTCTCTTGAAGTTTTAGAGCTTAGTTTTAGTTGCTCTCGGTTTGGATTATTATAATAACGTCTGGTTGTCTGTAAAAACTATCAATTATTACAACATAATTTTTACCTAAGTCCAAATTGTCTGCAAAACTATGGCTCGGTGTTTTCACTGAAATTGAGTTATTAAGGCGGAAGTAATGTGAGAAGAGAAGAATTTATGAAAGTAATTCAAAACCCATCGATTGATTTGAATCGATTGACACAGGAATGTTTGAGAAACCAAAAGTGTGTATTTATTTATGCACATGGTTCTTAGAAGTGTGACCTGTTGCACACACAAAAAAGTGATATGGTGTGACCAAAGGAAACAGGCTTCCCTGAATCGACGAAAACGTTAATTAAGTAAGATAGATCTATAGTGCGCACTGCGCAGCATCCATCCGAATATTTTTTTCTCCCTTTTAATCATTCCAACATAAAACAAATATCAAAACACTCATTAACCTAACAATGCATAGATATATAATATATTGATGCAAAAACATTAAACCTTAAAAGGTTGAAGAAATTAAACTTACCACGTATCAAAATTTTCTCTTTTCTGCAGCAGCGTCAGTTGCTTGTCTCCCCATTGAAATGCCACTATCCCCATTTTTTGTTTGAATGAGTTTTCTTTTTGCTAATGAATAATCTGAATTTCTCTTTTGATGTTTGTAGTCTGATTCTTCATCTATGTAAGAGTTATGACCCTCTGTGTTTTATAGTTAAAGTTTTTACTCTGCTTTTTTTACTTTACTAGCTCAACTGCGCCACGCGCTTAAGGGACCAATTTTGGTCTAAAGATTTTGGTGTCTCGTGTCTTTAACATACACTACGAATATTATCCTCGATTGAGTAATGATGAGTCATTTGCTTGTGAAACGCTTTAGATATACTTGTACTTTCCTAAAAATATAAAAAAGTGGTTTCTAGTGGCACACAAGTTTAACACTCGAGAATTCGATGATTGTTTGATCTTAGCTTTTCTAATTCTAACTCTAGTGGCTAGGTGAGACGTAAGTAGTGATCACTCCGATCATTACCGAACTCGTAAAACTCTGGTGTGCTCTGGTTTATTTTTTACTGCTTGCTCTCCTTCTGTCTATCTCTTTATCTTTGATATTATTTTCTGGTAATTTTTTCTTTGGGGTCAGATTAAGCTCAATCGCAGCTTTGATCATCCAACATTTCCCATTTTCCTCTCTTTCGATTATTTGTAATTTTTTGTTGTTGCTAATTTAGTCTTCTCTAAGAAGCAAGCTGATAGTGTTTTAATGTTTATTCTCTCTGTTTATGATCGATTTGTAGTATGCTGTTTTTTTTCCTTTCATTATTCAACTTCCACGCGACTAAAAGTCACATTGCGTCCAATTTTGGTGTAATCTTTAATTGAGTTGCGTAGTGATCCTACCCGACTTAAACTTAATATAGTTAACACTCGAATCTTTATAAATTTTTGGCCTGATTAGCATAATAGTCGTATGCGAAAGTCAGAAAGTGGTTTCTTTCATCACAGTCATATATATTACAAGCACTTATTCGCTCGTGCTACAAAACAGTTTCTCCAGCCCCGCACTGGATAATCTGAGCGTGGTCAAGGCTTCTTCAGGGACTAAGAAAAGTGTGTTTTGACACGTGCACTTATACACCATTTGTAGAGTTTTCAATATTTAAATTTCTCCACTGTTTTAGTTTAGTATTTATGACAAATGCTAAAGCAAGACCAATTTGCACGCGTGTTTATGTTTATATCTATGTTTCTACGAATACGTAGTCTAAAGACTCTAAACTTATGAATTTCTAAAATCTAATTACTATTGACCCTCTCTGTTTATAGTTTAGTTTTTGCTCTGTTCTTCCTTTAATTACTTCTTTAATTGTCCCAACTCCCACATAACTATATACATATTGACCTTTTACGACTATATAACATAAGCCCAATTGTATGCATTCTGCATGGCTCGGTGTCCCTTCAGAATTGCGACATATCTAAAATAACTCAGGAGCCATCAATTGAATTGAACAAATGAAAATTATGAAGTGAACTTTATGTCGACATAGGAAAGTTTGAAAACACCAACTATTTATTTATTTATTTTAAGCATATATATCGCTCTTAGAAGAACTAGGATATCGTGTGACCAAAGGAAATAGGTTTCCCTGAGTCGACAAGCTTAATTAGGATCTATTACAGCTTCAACAATGAGATAACTTTATTAATTAGGGATAGATAATCATATTCGGATGGATGATGCGCAATGTTGATTGTAAGTTGTAACTAGGCGATGTTGAAAGGGAAATCATGGTCTTTCCATTCGTTACCCTCCAAATACCTCTCATAGAACTCTACTTCTTTAGTGGGTTTCACGACTAATGCTGTTGTAGACGTTGATCCATAGCGTTCCTCACATCTCTAAATTCAGCAGGATAAAAAAAAAGATCAAAATATCGCAAAAGCGGATCACAAAAAGGGTTAGCTCAATTAATTTTTCATTCTCTTACTTCCATGTCAACGAAAAGTGCGCTCAGTTTGTCATTTTCTACAGCTACTTCTGGATCATACATAAACTTCTCAGCAAGCTCCTTCATTGGTGGCAGTGCTTTGTTTGCATAAGCGCCAATCATCTCATTAAAAAGGCGTTTCAGACGTAAATCCTGCATAAATACCATAAAAGAGGGATTGACTTTTTTATTAAAAAATATTCTCTGTGTAAAGAAATATCCTAAAAACTCGGCTTCTTGAAAGATTCGTCATACTAAATTACCTTGGCCAATTCGGCATCGAGTCCGACAGAAGAAAGGGTATGGACACCAAAAGCAACCTCTTTCGTATCGATACGTTTCTGATCAAAAACCGTTTTGGAGATATGAAACATTGAGTTTAATTTTATGTCTGCCACTATTAGGTGATAAGCCAACCCAAAGTTACTGCTGTTCTTCTTAGTCAAGTCCTCTGCAAAGTCCCTTGGACTCATATTGCCCTATAGTCAAAAAGCAATCTCGTAAGATCCATCCAACTAGTTTAACCAAAACAAAAAAGAAAGACATTAATTAAACCTCCAAAAAATCAATAGGAAACAACACGGCAGAGCTAACATCGTAATAGATTGTTGCGTCCACAAGAAAAGCAACTCGCCCTTGTCTAGAAATACCACACCATGTCCCAGACCTCTTTTCATCCCGACCACTCAATATAATGTTACTTTCATCCCAAGCCGCCGGTTTTATTGGCCTTTTTAATTAACCAAGCGAACATTAACAAAAAAATATCAAAACACTCATCAATTTAACAATGCAATATGCAAAGAATAAAAAAAAGGTCGAATAAAATCATGAAACTTACAAGGCAGCATAATTGTCTCTGTTATGCAGCAGCATCAGTTGATTGTCTTCCCATTGAAATGCTACAATCCCCATATTTTTTTGTTTTGAAGAAATATTCTTTTTGCTATTTGAATCTGTGTTCTGATCGATATTTGTTGCGTAATGTTTTCATCTCTATGAGGGTTGTGACCCTCTCTGTTTTATAGCCGAAGTTTCTACTCTGCTTTTCCTTTCCTCAACTGTCTTACACGCTTAAGAAATATTTTTTACCAGATTTGGTATAGCTTTTTGGTGTTTCGTGTCATTATCAAACTCTACGAACATTCTCCTAGATTCAGTAATGATGATTCATGTGCATGTGGAACGCTTTGAAATATTTGTACGTTTCTAAAAATATACAAAAGTGGTTTCTAGCGGCAAACAAGTTTTTAAGACTCGAATCCGATGGTTCTTTGGTCTAGCTTTTTGATAACCAGATTCTCGTGTCGTGGCTCCGTAAATAGGATCACTCCGATCATTATCAAACTCGTAGAAGTCATGACGCATATACTATACATCCAATTTTGGTGAGTTTAGTAGATAGTCATGATATACCAAAACTCTTCCTTAATTGAGTAATTTAATGAAAGAGTCATGCACATGGTGAACTATATCATATATGTGTATACTTTTTTCTTCGCAATGCTACTTTTGTAATTGCACCATTTGCATGTACACCTAAAAATGCTATTATGACAATTATTAAAATGCTATTTAAAAAAAAAATGTATTCAGTCCAATTTAGTACTGATTGTATTTTTTAATTCGTAGTATTTTCTTTAAATGTCTGATTGGTACACTCGCGCACTTAAACACTATTTGTAGCATTAAAATTTCAACTCGTTAATTTCTAATTATTTTCTTTTAGTATAAGAGATGGCAACGCTAAAAAGATCAATCACAATATAATCAACGAATGGAGATAAATTTGTTCATCTTGACGCATATTTTATTCTATATTTAATTTCTAAGCCGTAATCTTATGGAAAAAAATATTAAACGAATTACTATTGACCCTCCTACATTTATAGTTCATTTTCTGCTCCGTCTTTTCTTTTACTTCTTCAACTGCCCCACGCGACTAACAGACGATTTATCCAATTCTGGTATAGCTTTTGGTGATTCGTGTCACTGTCATTGTCTACTAATCTTCTCCTCGACCGAGAAGTGATGACATATGCATGTGACCCTTTAGAAATAGTTATTTTTTTTCTTCTAAAAGTATACAAAAAGTGGTATCTAGTGGGACAAGTTTGAGACACAGATCCTACTGTTCTTTGGTCTGGATTTGGTGATTTGAGCGCGCAAATATAACATGGAGTTTAAGAATTGGAATACTAAAATGTAAAAACAAAAAAACGAAATTCCGCAAATGGTCGGCTTGATATATATAAATTTTTAATATTTTGATGTTGGAGCCTCACTTCTGTTGTTGTCGATTTTGGATATTATATTATATTATCATATATATGGTTATATTTAAAATTAACCTGGTAAAATAGCGTAGGTCTAATTAACTTTATGATAATGTTGATTGGTTATCTTAAAAAACGTCAGTTTATGATCGGTCTTATATGATCACATCTCATCGGTTCATCACTACTGCCATAAGCATTTGTTTGAGGAGTTCATCAATACGTAAACAAAGTATAAATTTGTTTTTCAATACCATAAGGAATGAAAAATACTTGTAGAAGCACGATCACATGCTACTGTGATAATTCTCTTAACCCCTGTTCCTATTTCTCATTTGGCTTGTGTAATTGATTTTATTCTGAATGCATTTGTCAACGAGAACAAAAATTGTCAAAGCCAAGTTTATTCGTTAACATACTGATTACCAATTCTGGTAAATATAGCTTTTTCGTACTCTTCTCGTAGGATTTTGTAACGATGAGTCATGTGCATGTGTAACTCTTTTTAAAATTTTGTACTTTTTTTTTTTTTTTTGTAAGCCTTTTAAAAAAAAAAAATTTAATTNAAAAAAAATTGTACTTTTATCAAAATATGACAATAAGTGGTTTTAGTGGCACACAGGTTTTATGATACTCGAGAACCTGATGATCTCTGGTCTTTGCTTTGGTGCATTTGCATACTAATCGTAAGCAAAACTGGTTTAGTTAATCACAGTCATATATATACACGTGACGTGGAGTTTAAGTGTCCTAATAACCCCTGTTCCTATTTACCCATTTGGGTAATTGGGTTGTGTGATTAATTTTATTATGTCACGTTCTAAATATTTCCAAATACTGAAATCGTTTTGGTGGGTCAATTGTATTACAACATGCGGATAATAGAGTTTGTATATTCATCTTTCATTTGATGAATGACTACCCTGATTATAACCTTAAGATAATAGAAATAGATTGCAGAAGAGGACGACATATATATGATCTGTAAGTCAATAGGAGTCAGAAATAGTGAATAAATAAATTACATCAATTGGAGTAAATAAATAGTGCGACCAAATTGATTTCATCTGCATATAACATAATGTAGTGTATCAATTAATTAAGTCATATTAAGCAAGTATTGTGGTACATGCATGGGAGTAAATCTATGTTTTTTTTTTTTTTGTCTTCTTTTCAATATTTCTATCCTTGATTGCGTTAAGTTGAAGACTCAATTCCTTAGATGCATGATTTGGGATATATATTATATACACCACTTTTAAATATATATTTGCAATTTTCAATACTCAAGAATTTCTCCTTTGTTTTACTTTAGTAACAAAGTATATGGCAACGAACGATGAAATTAGACCAGTCTAGTATAATCAACGAAATGGCCATAATAAGTTTGGTGGGTGAAAGTAAAGTGAAAGAGAAACTGTATATATGAAAAGAAAAGAAAAGAAAAGCTCAAAACCCATCAAATTAATTGAATAGATGGAAAGCATAGAGGCGTATAGAACAGTTTGGGAAAACCAAATATTATTTATTTCAAGCATATTTTTCATAAGCAGAGTAGATAGAGTGTGACCAAGGAAATATGTTTCCCTGAATCGACAAAGTTAATCAAGATCAATTACAGCTTCACCAACCACCAATAAGGTTACTTATTAATTAGGCATAGGTATTAATATTCGGATGGACGCTGCGGCAATGTTGATTGTAACTAGTCGAGGTTGAAAGGGAAGTCATGGTCTTTCCATTCACCATTCTCCAAATACCTCTCATAGAGCTCTACTTGCTTAGTGGGTTTCACGGTCAATGCTGTTGTACTCAGTGCTTTAGCGCGTTTTTGTTTTGATCCTTCCTGAATCCAACAAAAGAGAAAAAGATAAAAGATTCTTAATTAATATTGCACGTGAGGATCATAAAAAGGGTAGCTCAATACTGCTTAATTTTCTTACAGATATGTTGGAAGAAGACGCGCTCGTTTCCCCAGCTTCGACTGGTTCATACATAAACTTCTCAGCCATCTCTTTCAACGGTGGTAGCTCTTTGTTTTTATTATCACCAATCATCTCACAGAAAATGGTTTTCATACGTAAATCCTGTGTAAATACCAAACGAGTGTTTGATTTAAAGAAAAGAAGAAAAACAGTATAAATTTCCCTGTGAAAAGAATAATCTCAACAACACGATCTTGTTGTACAAAATTACCTCGGAGACTTGGGAATCGAGTCCGTCAGAAGAAAGGGTATGCACACCAAAACCAACCTCTTCTGTATGGACCTCTACCGGCACCTTATCAAACGATCTAGAGATAAAAACCATTGATTTTAAATTTATATCTGCCACGATCATGTAATAGACCAGACCCATATTCATAATGTGGGCATAAGTGGAACTAGACCATTCCCATGCAAAGTCCCATGGACTCATAGTCCCCTGTAATCAAATCAATCCCGTCAGATCCGTCCAAATAGTTTAAACAAACAAACAAACAAAAAATGAAAAGAGAAAACAGTAATCAAACCCGCAAGAAATCGACTGGACGAAACATGGAAGGGCTAAGATTTTCAGAGAACCTTGCATTGACAAGAAAAGCAACTCGGCCTCGCCTAGAGATACCACACCATGTCCCAAAGTTGTTTTCAGGCAGGCCTCTCAATATCTGATTTTTTGCATCCCAAGCCACCGGTTCTGTTTCCCTTTAATTGACTCGAACATAATAAACGAAAAATCAAAACACTCATCAACTTGAGAATGCAATATTGATGCAGAAAATCAAACCCTGAAAGCTTGAATAGATTAAACTTACCAGGAATCGAAACTCTCTCTGTTCTGTAGCAGCGTCAGTTGGTTGTCTCCCCATTGAAATGCGACTTTCCCCATTATTTTTTTGAAGGAATGCTCTTTTTGCTATTGAAACTCTGTTCTGATCTTTGTACTGATTCTTCATCTCATGAGGGGTGTGAGCCTCTCTGTTTTATAGTCGAAGTTTCTGCTCTGCTTTTTTCCTTTGCTTCTTCAACTGTCCCACGCGCTTAAGAAAACCATCTTTACCAGCTTTGGTCTAGCTTTTGGTGTTTCGTGTCATTTTCATACACAACGAATATTCTCCTCGATTGAGCAATGATGAGTCATGTGCATGTGGAACGCTTTAGAAATATTTGTACTTTCCTTAAAAATATACAAAAGAGGTTTCTAGTGGCACACAAGTTTAAGACTCGAGGATTGATAATTGTTTGATCTTAGGTTTGGTGATCTAATTCTAGTGGCTAGGTGAGACGTAGGTAGTGAGCACTACGATTATGACCAAACTCGTAAAACTCCGGTCTGCTCGGTTTTATTTTTCTTGCTTGTCTCTCAATTCTGTCTATGTCGTCTTATCTTTGATAATAGTTTCTGGTATATATATATATATTCTTCTTTGGGGTCAGATTAAGCACAATCGCATCTTTGATTCCCCACAAGTTCCCATTTTCCTCTCTTCCGATTATTTCAAATCCTTTTTGTGTGTGTGCCAATTTAGTCTTCTCTAAGAAGCAACCTGATACTGTTGTAATGTTTCTTGTTTTTAATTATAGTCGATATATATTATCCCTATGTAACTATGTAAGTATGTTTTTTCTTTCATTCTTCAACTGCCGACGCGACTGAAAGTCAAATTTCATCCAATTGTGAGTAGTGAGTTGCGTAGAGCGTAGTGATCCTATCCGACTTAATATAGGTAACACTCGTCTACGTAGTCATCCTACACGACTTAATATAGATATAACGCTTGTAGCTTTATACATTTTTGGTCGGATTAGCATATTCATCGGTCATATTACACGCACTTAACTGCTGATACTGGGAATTGTTTTCAAGTTTCATTCATTAGTGTCATTTACTCGATTAAGATATTTTAATTTCAATTTGTATAGCTTTTTTGTTGTTTCGTGTCATTATCATACTCCTCTCGTCCAATTAGCAACGATGAGTCGTGTACATATGGAACACTAATAAACGAGAGGTTACTACTATTTTTTTTGCAAAATAAATTAGTCTGAATGCCCTTTCCTAACGAGGACATAAATAGTCAAAACACTGTTTATTCGGACAACATTGAAAATCAAGGGGACACAACTCTAGAACTAAGACATGACTTGAGTTTCCACCGTAGCTAGTCATATGGAAAATATAACTCAAGGTCACAGAAACAAATGAGGCATATCAAGTCACTCAACTCGCTCAGTAGTCCGGTTTGGACCTGCGGTTTAAGCTCGATGCTTCCACCTGAATCCAGTGATCCGCAGTAGCAAATGCGGCTTCACTCGGTTGCGTTCTCTTCCACTGTAATCCCTTCTTCAATACTCTTCTCTTCAGAGGCTTCATCACTTACCCTATCGAGAACGACTAGCTCTCCAGCGCCATTTGTATTCTCTTTCATAGTAACTTCCTCTTCATGGATCTTTTCTTCAGAGGCGGCTTCAATCTTCTTATAGACAATGACTTCATCTTCATGGATCTTTTCTCCAGAGGTGGCATCAATCTTCTTATAGACAATGACTTCATCTGGTTTGTGTTCAGCAACACGTAGGTCTGGATAATTTCTTTGGTTCAATGAATGCAACCAAATCGCCACAATTCCATCTTTTTCTTCTGCCGAGCCAATATGAGAGTACACATGCTTCCATTTGAATTCTTCAGCTACTTCCTTGTATTCTTCCATTGACAACTCCTCATGAGTGCCTTTAAATCTTTTGTTATAAGATGCGAAGAAGCATTCATCAAGGTATAATCCTACTTCTGGCGCCATCGGTACAACTATTCTCACATCCCTGATAACGAGTTGCCAATTTCAAAATCAGTTTGCCTATTCTATATTCAGGCAAATAGTGAAACAAAAAAAAAGAAGCAGCTAAGCTTACTTCTTGAAAGCGGTTTGGATCACTGATTCAGGTGCATAGTTCCTCATGACTGCAACAGCAAGTCCAATCATTTTCCGGATCTGATGAAGCATGAAGCTCTGCCCAACAACTTCACACTTCACAAAGTCTTTTCCGTCGAGAGTAATCACTGTGTTTGCCTCGAAGGAGAGAATGTAGCGATTCGCAGCTGGGTCTGCTGCTTTCGTTCTGGTGGTAAAGTTGTGGAAGTTATGTGAACCAACATAATATCCAAGGATTCTGTTAAACCTCTCCTTTTCCTGTTCCCCATAACAGAACTTGCTCTCCCTCTTATTCATATCTTTTCCTTCCCCCATTTTCATCTCTTCCTCAACCAAAGTATCAGATTCTTTCAACTCGACTTGCATATCCTCTGTCTTAGAGCTTGAATCAGTGGCTTCCTCTTTCTTCACAAGAACAGATGCATCAGCCACATCTGGAGTCTCTGAGTTTAATGCATCACAGTTGCTGGACGAAATGTCTGACTGAAGCTCCGATGACTTTGCATCATCATTATCAACAGTTTCTTTGCCCATCACACCAAGTGGGATCTTATATCCTTTCTCAGAACACTCAACGCATTCCACATATTCGTATCCTGACTCCGTTCTAACCATCTCAGCTTCACTATGCGAGCATGGATCAAGAGCGAAAACAGGGATCAGATACACATACCTCCTCCGATCACAGAACTTCTTTGAGCTAAACGACGGAGCAACACGCTTGTACCCAAACACTCGAATCTGATCAGGAAGATTCGAGTTAAGCCGCTCCACAAATCCAGGCGGGTCGACGTAGAAGCGACCAGAAACCACCTGTCCCACAGCACTCACGCCTTTATCGGTTCGAGCTGATCGAGCCCACTCGTACTGTCTTGGTTTGTTCCGGTCGGCCTCGGGCACGGCGCCGGCATGGAACAGAGCCTCTTCGAGCTCGCCTTCGATGGTTTTCGCGCCGGGGTTCTTTTGCATTCCTTGATACCCTACCCCACAATACGCAAACGCGATTGCGACTTTCCGGCGTCTGTATTTCGGTGGTCTACGCTCAGCGCCGCCGCTTCCGCCGGCTGCAGCAGCCGACGAAGCTGTTTCATCGCCTTTGGTGGAGGTCTTGAGCTTCTTCTTGTCTGGTTCTCGATCAGGAGCCTCGTCTTGGGGCAGTTTTTCGGTTTCGGGCTCCTGATTCACCTCCATTTTGACAAAGCTAACAGCTGTTCTTGTTTGCTACAGTTTAAGTGTTCATGTCCCCTCATAGAACCCTAGAACTAGAAGACGAAATAGTCCAGTCTCTACGTCCACCGATGTTAATTAATGGGCTTTGAAATTGTCCCCTTAACTAATAGGCCCACTTATTTGGGCCTTGAAGCCATGATTTTTTTCAAACAATTTGGCACCTATGTTATTATGCTATTTAGGTCATCGTTGCCCCCACCCTTTTGAGAAGCATTGATTTTCGTTATCTTTTGTCTTCTTTTTACGTAAGATTTACTTTACTTTTGGGAGTGATTTTGCTCCATTTCATAATGAATTGAGATGTGATAAACCAATGTCAGCATATATCTACTTCAAATTTCAGAAAGTCTCTCTTTGGTGCTGCAGAGTCGACTATAAAAGTAACTAATTCCTCAGAAATATTCCATTTGTGACATCCGTGATTTGACTTGAGAATAATTATTTAACTTCGGTCATAATCCCTTGTCTCACTATGGGTATATTGAAGATCTTGTAGAATTCAAATCGGAAAAAAAAGGTATAGATTAGGTTTTAAACTTACAAGGATCAATCTGATAGAGAATATGGTGATCGAGATTCTGGAGGTTGGCCACCGTTGGAGAGAGTTTAAGGCTTTAAACTGCTTAAGGTTCGACTTTCGAATGACGAAGAAAGAGAGAAAGCGTTGATATTTCCAGTCCTTTTTAGGTTTGGTGTAAATTCTAATTCTACTCTCTTTTTTTTTTGCAAGTTACGCAATTAGAAGGAGATTAACATATAGGGTTTTGTAAAAGCTCGTTTCAATCATTTTTGAGAAGTTTGGATATCAAAGGTTTAATATTAGTGAATATATATGTAACCTATTCGAAGTACTAATATACGACCTTAAGGAGAATGTTCGTCATCCCTTTTTCAGTAAATAGTATTTATTCATATGCTCATCTTTGACCCAAGACGCACAGAGTCCCAACCGGACTTAGATCAGACAGATTTCGTTGAATCATCCAAAGTCTAAAAAGAGCAATCCCCGAAAGTTGAAAAGCCTTACGTATATGCTCTAGAAGGCATCGTATGGTAAGTATGTAATTGAGTGCAATGAGGAACTGAGGATTTAAACCCCACCATATATATTCAATACAATTTTCCTTTTAAGTTACAAGTCGACATTTCTTTATAGGTTTTTGCATCATACGGCCAGTTCTGATTTTAAACTTGAAATTTGTTTGAAGTTTTGTTAAAAAAATTTCACTTAACTACATGAAATTTAAATTTCAAGAATTTAAGGTCAAGGGTGACAAAAAAAAAAACATTAGGTCCAAACGTCGAATAGTTTTCACTGTTTATCTACTCCAGTACGTTGTTATACCATAAGAAATTTCAATCTTTATAAAATGGAAACATAAGCAGGAGTGATGGATACCCAAAAGTAAGTGATGTGAATATTATATAGTCATGGGACTTCATGATTCATGTTTTGAAAATATATAACAAAAAGCCGATCTTGTGTGACATCTATCTTATCACTTGACGTTCGACCCAACCCAACACTGTCTTTTCCATTCTTTATCTTCTTCGTTTTCTCTTGTTTATTTCTTCACTCGTTATCTTATTGTATTTTTTTTAGTTTTAGTTTGGATTTATTATACTCGGTCGCGGCATAAAGAACAAATTATTCATTAGATACCTTCTCCATCACGTGAAATGCTGCCCTAAAAGATTTTTAATCATGGAATCTCCGTAGATCTTCCCAATAAAATAAAAAATGGAATTCAAATTATTTTTCATTTTAAAATATGATTAACCACATCCATGCTAACCATACATAAACAGATAATTTTGGGGTAAATGTTCCCTTCTTTAAGAAACATGCAATTTGAATAAATATATTTCGAGAGAGATATATATATTGTAACTAAGAAGCTTGTGATGATCGAGACCTGATCAAATTGATTATCTATTTTTCATCAACATATTCGATGAATCAAAATAATCAACTTTTGAGCAGGGCTAACTTATTTGTTATGACCTATAAGCGAGATCGTATAATAAATAAATATAAATTTGCAATCAAATCTTTGGTTCATGGATTTGAATTATTAATACACCTGATAATTTTAGTAAATGACGATAATGATGATGGTCTGCATGAGGAGGTGTCTACGCATGCATAATGAAAAAGGTGAAAAAGAAAGGGAATAAATTCGCCAAAACATAATTATGATTTGAGCGGACGACTTGTAATTGTTTCAACTAAATCAACTTTCACCAACCTTTTTACTGCAATATTAATTGAATAGAACGAAGTGCACCTAAATCTTTAAGGTGTATATGTGTTTTACTAAATTTTTGTTGTTTACTATTTCGCAGAACTCACCTAATATATTGGTCACAGTTTTACTACAGTGATCTAAATGGATATTAATATTTTGTTTTTAAGTCATTAAGAATGTTACCATTTCTATGGCGAAAGAAAATAGAAGGGTTAATTTACTAAATAATAATAAAAAAGTAAATTATTTTGTTAGAGAGAAAGGTAGTGGGAGATATGAAGAATGGAATGAGAAAAAGAGGTAATTTATGTTATATAATAAAATCACTAATAATAAATTTAATGAAATGAGGTTTTTCTTTTTTGCTTACAATATACACCTGGCCATCTTTGTTTTATTACTGGCACAATATATAGATATGAAAATTTCACATATTTATTGTCAATGTGAAATCGCTATAAAACAGATTTCCAATCCAATAGCCTGTAATGTTCTGGAAAGCAGAAATTTGAAACTTTTATTAAATGATTCAATCATACACTGACATCTTCACAATCCGACAAACCCGATGTTTTCAGTTTTACTTTCATTATCATTGAATGCAAATAAATATCGAACCCGTATTCCACCAGAGAGAGCTTGGTTGTTCACAGATCTCTTTTAAACCCTTTTACATAAATATGAGTAATGAAAAACCAAACCAAAGACAGATGCAACAGTGAGATGACTTTATTTACTATAAAAAGAAAAACATTGTTACATATTTCTACTTAATTTGGAGAATCGTATATAGTTTACGTGTCGCAAAAATACAATGATTTAACTAAGCGCGTGCTGTAATACGAGGAAACCAAAAAATAAAAAAGTTATCAATGTTTTGGGTGAACTTTTCAAAAAAACAAATTGTGAATTTAATTTGGGTAGGGGGTTGATGGCAAAAAATAGTGAAGGGGGTAGCCTCTGGGGCAATAAATAGTGAGGGAGTATTATTGTTATAATTAAGTTGGTGCAATTAATACATTGAAAGGTACATCTATTATTCATATACGAAATAAAATCTATATACTAACTCCATTTATTTGGGAGTTTGTTCCTTTTTCACTCGAAACTAAAAGAAAATGTTTTGTGTGACATTCTTCATAAACAAAAAGGTAGGAATTTGTCGAAAGCAAAATTGTCTAGAAGCATAAAGTATGTTATGAAAGGTCGTGGGAGTAATGAGTGCGACATAACAATCGACGGTAGGGAAAGATGTTTTAATTCCCATTACTAATTTGAAATGTTCCAAAATGGATGTATATTCCATTTATTTGTATAATAATAGAGAACTGGCCATCTCGTGAAAAAGAAAGAAGAGGTTGACCTTTTTAAAACCCTATAGATTTACCCTTCTTCTAATGAGCCCTAGAGATAGTTAATTTAGACGCCTTATCATTGTTTATTATTTATTTTTACGCCGAGCTTTGGATTCTGTAATCCACTCCCCTCTAGTGGACTAGTAAATGGACCCATCAATTGAAAGTTGTCTCGTATCGTCGCATGAACCAGAAGTGAGAAAATTGTTAAATTTACGTTAACATGGTCGCCATATTATACTATCAATATTTGTATTTATTCACCGTTACTCTAATTAACGTGTACATGGACATATACAAATCGGTACCGTAACTTCGGATCTGTTAACGTTACTATTGATAATTTTAATACTTAGTTTATTGGTAAGTAACGGCCGGTTGTAGTGATCACCGATCAACGTGACGACATCACATGCATGGTATTCACGCAAAAATTGATGATATAAAATATATATTCAATATCAAGTCACTCAATATATTCATGTTTAGTTTGTATACTAATCAGTATATTTTTGTTACTTTCCAACGTTTTATAGCTAATATATAAATTCTATAGTTGTTTTAGAAAATGGCATATGATGAAAGTTGATTTTCAGTCTCACTCAACCAAGAAAAGTAGTGACTGCTCGACTTTAAGTTTCGACACAGTTTAGATGCCAATATTTTATTTGTTCGTTTTTGTGCTTTTCATTCTCGAGTCTTGACAATGAGTTGGGTCAAAACAAGTATGAACAACAACTTGCTGACCCAATTGCTGTAAGCATAAAATGAGATAGAGTAAACATACTCGTGTAAGTTATTAAAATTTCGTTGAAAGATATGCAGCGGGTAGTGATCTGTATTTCTGTTGATAATTTATATGTTCGGGTCACACACTGTACGAACATATTGCCAACGTCAACGTTTCTTTATCCGTGGAAAATGGTGAAAAAAGAAAAGAAAAAGAAAACGGAAACGGTAGGCGCAAAGGTAAACCCCGTTGAAAAGTTGCTAACTATTTTTAGTGTAGAAACAAAACGAAATAAAGAGCCCGAGAAAGAAAAACTATTCACACTCTTTTACAACGAAGAAATTTGGTTTATTTTTCCGAGAAAGCCACAGATATTTTATTTCCTCATTCTTTTTGTGCTTTTTCTTTTTATTTTCTAATCTCTCTCTCTCTTCCACGATTATCTGTTAAATGTTGTTAGATCTGTGGTCTTTTCAATTCCGAATCCTATCGATCTTCTCTTATTCCGTTACAACCCATCTAGGGTTTTATGTTAAAGGCAAAGCTAACCATCATAAAGAGAATCCATCTGCCTCTTGGCGACTTTCTCTCTCGCTCTCTCTCGCTCCCTAGTTTCAATAAATATATTACACCTTCCTCCTCTCACATCACCACACCATCTATTAGAAGACACCTTTCTGTATCTCTCCATCCATGTGGTGAATACAACTTTTTTTATAGGGGTCTCCTTAAAGAACACTGGATAGGAAAACAGATTGGATCTTAAAATTTTAATTCTTTTCTTTTCACGAGGGTTTGACAAAGAGTTTCTTACAGATTTTTTTGGCATTCTGTCCACCTCCTTCAATGTATATAACTGTATGTATGTGCATTGTGTGTGAAAGAGGGAGGTGGGTATACTGCCAATAGATATCTGTTAGGGTTTCTTCGTAAAACCCCCTTGATATACAATTTTATCAATATTTTGAATCCGGTGGCTTGATCTGTTATTTGGCGATGACAAGCCTCCATATCGGGTAACTTTTCAGTTAATTACCATTCTCTTAATTCTCACATCTTTGATGCTGTTGCTCTCTTTTTGTTTGAGTTCATAGACGAAATCGTTTTTAATACTCATCCTTGACGTTATGTTGATATAGATTGTTACATGATTTTCTTTTTTTTTTCTAAAAACCTTTTATAACCTTTGGTTTTTCCTCCTTTCTAGTGTAAAACCTTCGGACTATATCGCGAGAAGGTTGACTAGTGCGAGGTCTTGATGTTTTGTCTTCTAGAAAAAGGTTAAACATTAACAAAAGAGAAGGACCCAGAATTCCAAAAAGGTAACAGGGTTTTTGATTTACTTTGAGAACATAGTAATAGGGAGAAAGGAGAAGCATCTTGTTTTGAAGTCCACGATGTTATTATGATGTTCCCTTATTCTATTTTGAAGTTGAAGAAACAGTAGTAGAGATTACGTGTACTCCTTCATTTGGTATCATTTCTTACCTATATACAAGTTTATAAGTTTTAGCTTGCTTTCTTTCTTTTTTTTTATCATGAGTTGAAAATAATTCATAATTTTCTTGCGTTCCCGCTAAGATTTGTTGCTTGGTCATAGTTTTTTATCATCATCTCTAGAAAACACGCAAGTCATGCATTTATTTAACCTTTAGGGTATACATCGATCTATCACGTTTTGATAATAATTGCAATGCTGATGAGTAGATGGATGTATATTTGTGAAGTCTTGCTTAAGCCATGAATAATTAGTTGGTCCAAAAGATCAAGTTTATAGAGATCTAGTTAGTTTGGTACTTTGGCTTTGCGTGAGGATATATAATAACAGGTCATATACTTCCACACTCTGGGTTTCAGAGTTCTGAATAATGAGCTGCCCAACAAAAGAAATATGTTTTAAGTAACTAGCTTTGCATTAAATATAATGAAAAAAAAAGTGTTCAAAAAATCAACTCATATCTAAATTTTGTTATTTCTATCTAGCGAATGCTATGAGTTTTGCAAGTTTGTATGGAGCTCCAATATGAGTGAGGCTATTCGTCATAAAATATTTCATTACGGCCTTCCAATCGGTGAATCTCTCGAATTACCTGTAGAATTTTGTACATAATCCGAGAATGATATTGCTCTCCTACTTTGATCAATGAATAGGATAAGAGTCTGAAGACTGTGGTGATGATCTCATGAAAGAGTCTCTCACTTATCAAACCATAAAATTCCAAATCATTGGTTGTTGTCGCAAGACTCTCATATCTTCTATAAATGTACTTCTTCTTCTTCAATTCTATGAATGTTGTAAATGGTTATTATGGTATTCAACAATCTCTCGATTTGTGAGAGAACCAGTTTGTGGATTTAATACATAGGGGATTTTAGGTTTCACGTAAAAGAGTTTAGAAACCGACTTTTTTCGAGATTTTTCAAAGTCTTGTAGAAATTATGAAAACAAAGTCAATAATTAAAAATAGAAAACTCCTACTCTTTACTTCTTCTTAGTAATTGCTGAATAGACTCTAGAAAGAAAATCGGATTCTCTACAGATTTTCTATACTAGTATGGTTATTGCTCCTAATTTTCTTGATAACTTGTAATGAAACAAATGAATTTGTGTTGACAGTAAAAATAGGATTGTATTTTTGCATGTTTAGAAGCAAAGATGTTGGTATTTACGATATTCTTAAAACACAACAAAAACAAGACAAATCAGTTTTTCAAGTTGGTGAAATGCCGTCTCCTCTATACCATAAATTTCATGACGTTTAACTGTGGAGTGTGGACTGTGGACATATAGACATTGAATCAGTACGTATAAGCTACAGACATTACTATTGATATAAACCTATACTCTATTAAAAAAAAAGGTATTCCGCTGCCGGGCTTTGCACCCGGTTTCATCAAGTGCTACAGCGGACCTGATGACCAGAAGTCCAACTATTATTTACTTAATGATGTTATCATTAGCTTTACCGCAACAAACCCCTCGAACATTTAATTTAGTGGGCCTTACACGGAACCGTTATCATAAAGTTCAAATGCGGTCTTTCAAGAACATACAAATATCATGTTTATACCTTGATTACCAAAAAAAAAAATATCATGTTTATACCTCGATTTTAGCTTCTAATAAATGTAAGCACAAACGTACAATAAATAAAAGTTGGAGGCTACAATGTTGATCTCTACATGAGAGAGTTAGTTTTCATGCATTAGTTAAAAATGAGTTTATTGTTGATATATGGTGAAAAAAGGTCATCCGCTGCGCATAATTCATTTCTGAACAATCAATCAAACTTCGTTGTGGGAGGAATGAAGTTTACTGGGTTTTCATAAAATGGGTTCCAAATTAAATATAGCCAATGGGCCTCAAGCCTGATTATACATTCCAATTTCGACTTACTGTTGTACAATTTTATTTTATTTTATTTTTGTCGTCGAAAGACTACAATTTTTTTTATTCACAGCAATAGAAATGGGTTATCTAGGACTTTGAAAAAGTTTGTTAGGAAATTAGTTGTGCTAACTTTTAAAAAAATAAGGAAACTAGTTGTGCTACCTTTTAAAAAAATATTTGAAAATTTGTCCTAATCTTTATGTGTAATGGATGACATATATAACAACATGATTCTATATGCATTTACACTTTACTTCGAGTTTTGTATAGAAGAAGAGCGGAATGAAAACATAAAGCAGATTTCTCAGGATATGCGAATCTAATTGCCACTAAAATTCTCTTTTCTGATGATATTTGGTGAAACTCTTAAGAAAAAGTTGAAATCATAAAACAAATAAAAGTAGCTTACATGAATATCACTCACACACTCACGTAACACTGTTTTCAGATCGAATCGCTTAAAATGATCTATCGTAGGATTATAAGAACAAATTGGTTCTGATCAGATTTTTAATAAAAAAAAAAATAGGTAATGATGAAAGATAGAAATAACAGTATTTATAAAGGGGAAATTTTAGAATCCCATTTCTATTAATTATGATATTTATTGTTTTACTATTGGTTCAATTTTTTCTAATTTAACTAAATCATAACAAATTAATAAAATAATAATATAAAATTATAAAAAATTTATTTTGGATTTCTAAGGGATAATCATACTTTAATATTTTATTAATATAACTTTAGTATAGTTCAAAGATGGTTAAAAAGATTATCCGTTAAAAATACTTATTATAAGAGGCAAACACAGAAAAATGTTAACGAAATGATACATACTCCATTAGATACGATCAGACGAACCCAATTTATAATTTTCTTTTATGGGAAAGAGGAACTGTGACCGAATTCAACCTTTATAAACTATAACCGATTAAATAAATGGAAACTAATTTAAAAAGAGAAATAATTTGTTTGTTTAAACGGAAATTGTGGTTGTGGCGTTGATAAATCATATATCTGAACTAGTAGAATAACATTGGAAAAAGAGTTTATTATATAATGGAATTTGGGTGGCTGCACTTTGCAAAATGCCAAATTATTGACTAGTGTACTATACATATATTGTACGTCGTTAGTAGACTATAGTGTACGATCATGGGGTTTTCCAAGTTCTAACAAAAACTAATAGTATAAGATACATCCGTTGACTAGTCAACTGTGTTGACAGATGTTGTAGTTGGTCCAGAGTCACCAGAAATTAGAAATCAGAGTAATGTTTTTTTTTTTTAACACCAGAATCAGAGTAATGTTTATCTAATAAAATATTTAATACAATCTCTACAAAAGGATTTTTTTTTTTGGGTTGGTAATACCATGTAACCATAATTATAAATTTACAGCATCTATCCTTTTGAAACAAACAAAAAATAAACTTAAAATGGAGGAATAAGAGTTTAGAAAAAGGTTAGTGTAAATTGCAATATATACTTGACGAATAAAAAGAAAAACGAAATGGCAACATTACCGAAAAATGTCGACAGATTCACGAAACAATTTCGACATAACGGGATACTCAATGCATCTATCACGCGCGCGCTTTCCATTTTCTCACGTTTCCCTAATTCTTTTTAATGTTCCAACCAAACATACATCTCAAACGCACGCGCTGCTTTCCTATAAATACCTGCTCGACGCTAACTCTCCTTTTCTCCCTTCCATTCCACGAAACTCAACGCCCAAATACTTAATTAAGTCTTTGTTTTTATTACATTCCTGTGTCGGAGATTTATTTAAAGTTAATAATATAATGGGATCTCTCTCAGCGTTTGAGGAGCGGCTGCAGTACCCGACGGCAAGGCGGGATGAGTCCATCGATGATTACCACGGCGTTAGAGTCACCGATCCTTACCGCTGGTAAAAGCGTTTGCGTTTGCGTTGTCAGCTATAACTTTCCTCGTTTGTTTTTTTCTAATGATCACGTTATGCAGTTGACTATTAATCACGGAAACTCTTATTACCGGAGATTTTAAATTTCCCCGAGTTAATTGAATATATTTGTTTCCCCGGAATAAATGATTTGGATTTTAATACTTCGATCGTGACCAATCGTGTATCGAGCTTTTTTATTTTTGGACCATATATATTTATAATTTGGCCCATTTTAGATATTTTTTTGGACCATTTATTTTGAAAAACTTGGCCCATTTATGGACCAATTTTTTTGTTTGTCTGCTACCTTGCTCAGAATTTTTGTTTGTTTGTGGTTTGATATAGAACCGTGTACCGGTTTTGTGCCAATTGTAAAATTATTTCGGTTAAGGTTCGTTTTTTTTGTTTTGTTTCTGGTTTTCTGTTAGGTTGGAAGATCCTGAAGCTGAAGAAGTGAAAGAATTCGTGGAGAAGCAAGTGAAACTGTCTGATTCAGTGTTAAAAACTTGCGAAACAAAGGAAAAGCTTCATGAGAAAATTACAAAGCTCATTGATCATCCTCGCTATGATACTCCCTTCAAGAGAGGAAACAAGTACTTTTACTTCCATAACACGGGTCTTCAAGCTCAGAGTGTGCTTTATATCCAGGTGATTTAAAGTAGACAATCATCTTTCTTTAACTTTTCTTTAATGTCAAATTTTCGTTGACTAAGTTTTTGGATTTTAAAATTTGGTTTTCAGGATGATTTGGATTCTGAAGCAGAGATTTTCCTTGACCCCAACACTCTTAGTGATGATGGAACAGTTTCTTTAAACTCTTTAGCTGTCAGTGAGGATGGTAAGTATATGGCTTATGGCCTTTGCTCGAGTGGTAGTGATTGGGTAACGATTAAAGTAATGAAGATTGAAGATAAGAAAGAGGAGCCTGATACTTTATCTTGGGTAAGGTTTCTTCAAGTTGAAGTTACTACATCTTAATTAGTACTCTTCAACTTTGACATTAATCTGTTTCTGTATTTTCAGGTTAAGTTCAGTGGAATTACATGGACACATGATGGAAAAGGGTTTTTCTACAGTCGTTATCCAGCTCCACAGTGAGTCTAGTGTTTAACTATGAGACTTTTGAGGAAATAGTATGAAAAGGCTGAGTTTTTATGACTGTTTCTTGTTGTGGTTTGTTGCTGCAGAGAGGGAGAGAAGATAGATGCTGGCACAGAGACTAATTCTAACCTTTACCATGAGTTGTACTATCATTTCCATGGGACGGATCAATCTGAAGATGTTTTATGTTGGAGAGACCAGGAGAATCCCAAACATATGTTTGGTTCTAGAGTCACCGATGATGGCAAGGTAACACCATTTTCGTCTCTCTTGGTAATGCTTCACTTAATGTTATAGTCTTAAGTTTTGGGTTTCAAAATCCCATTATTATGTTGTTCTTAATGCAGTACTTAATCATGACCATTGAAGAAGGGTGTGACCCTGTAAACAAAGTTTATCATTGTGACCTCTCATCACTTCCTAAAGGTCTAGAAGGTTTTAGAGGAAGCAACACTCTGCTTCCATTCGTTAAGCTTATCGATACATTTGAGGCGCAGTACATTGCTATCGCAAACGACGCGACGTTGTTTACTTTCTTTACCAACAAAGACGCTCCAAAGTACAAACTAGTTCGAGTTGATCTGAAGGAACCGAGCAATTGGACTGATGTTATAGCAGAACACGAGAAAGATGTCCTCTCAACAGCTTGTGTAGTTAATGGAAATCAGCTTGTGGTGAGCTACATGAGTGATGTAAAACACATCCTGCAGATTAGAGACTTGAAATCTGGTTCTTTGCTTCACAGATTACCTGTAGATATTGGTTCAGTAGGTGGAGTCTTTGCTCGGCGTAAAGACACCATTTTCTTCTTTAGGTTTACTAGCTTCCTTACTCCTGGCGTGATTTACAAATGTGACTTATCTAATGAAGCTCCAGAAGTTACGGTATTCCGTGAAATCGATGTACCTGGATTCGACAGAACAGCATTTCAAGTCACTCAGGTAAAGTGTAAAATGATTTATCCATTACAAGCTTTGAGAATTTGCAATACTGAGTTTACTTCTGAATCCATATCTTCATTTACTATGTTTTATAGGTCTTTTATCCGAGTAAGGACGGAACAAAGATACCAATGTTCATAGTGGCTAGAAAAGATATAGAGCTAGATGGATCGCACCCTTGTTTGCTCTATGCATATGGTGGGTTTAGCGCAAGCATGACGCCGTTTTTCAGTGCAACACGTATTGTGCTTAGTAGGCATCTTGGTGCTGTGTTCTGTTTTGCAAACATCCGAGGTGGTGGTGAGTATGGTGAGGAATGGCATAAATCAGGCGCGCTTGCCAATAAGCAGAACTGCTTCGATGATTTCATTTCAGGGGCAGAGTATCTGGTTTCTGCTGGTTATACACAACCGAGGAAACTTTGTATCGAAGGTAGTAGTAACGGTGGGATTCTTATAGGGACTTGCATTAATCAGGTAAATATTCTAAAACTCTAGCTCATGAAAATAGCGATCAAATAGTTACTTAAAGTCTTGTTTACCTTAAACGCAGAGACCGGATCTCTTCGGGTGTGCTTTGGCTCATGTTGGGGTCATGGACATGCTCCGGTTTCACAAATTTACCATAGGGCATGCTTGGACTTCTGAATTTGGTTGTTCTGACAAGGAAGAGGAGTTCCATTGGCTGATTAAGTAAGTCATTTTTTTCAAGTCAAACATAAAGCTCCTGTTTAGTAAGATTTAAGATATCTGATGGTTTTAGTCTGTTAAAAGGTATTCGCCTCTGCATAATGTGAAGAGGCCATGGGAACAGAAGACGGATCGGTTTGTTCAGTACCCATCAACGATGTTGTTAACCGCTGACCATGACGATAGAGTCGTCCCACTTCATACATTCAAGTTGCTTGCGGTTTGTCTTTGTCTCTTGTTTGCATTTTTGAATCTTCCTTCTTCTTCATCTTCTTCTTACATTGAAACCTGTTTTGCTTTGGCAGACAATGCAATATGAATTAGGTTTGAGTTTAGAGAATAGTCCACAGACGAACCCAATCATTGCTCGAATTGAAGTTAAAGCCGGGCATGGCGCAGGACGTCCAACACAAAAGATTGTGAGTAAAAACAACACCAATTCAAATATACGAATTTCAGTTAAATCTTTTTTTTTAATATATATGCTTGAGAAAGTGTTAAGTGGCAGAGTAACATTTGTGAGTTGCAACAGATTGACGAAGCGGCTGATCGGTATGCGTTCATGGCAAAGATGGTGGATGCTTCATGGCTAGACTAAAATTGACATGAAGATATCAGTTTCTCGTTATGTCTTGAGCGAGCGAGCGAGCGAGTGAGCGAGAGAGGGAGCTATTGCCTACTGTATAATTTTGTTAACCGACAGAGATCTTTACAATTAATCTTCGTGTGCTGTGTTCAGCTAATACAATCATGATATACTAATAAGATGTTTTTGAGTAAAAGTATTTTAGAATGTAACTGAATCCACGTTATAATTTTATTTTTAAAGTAATTCAGTATAACAAAACCAATCTATTATTGGAAAAATGAATTTTTATAGGAATCAAAACTACAAAAATGAGAGCTTGTGGCTTGTTGTAACCTCCTGGCACTTCAAGAATCCCCCATTTTCACATCAGTCACATCTAGTTGTATTATCTCAGCTCTGCACCCGAAAATTGATCCCATGCTGTAGCCAAAATGAAACAAATGAGGTTAATATGGTTCAATGCTTCTTGTTACCATTCTTCTAAAACCAAGCAACTATTTTGCCCATAATTAAATCTAAAATATTGAAGGGAGTTCCTTCTTTTTATTATACCTGGGAGTGGTACGACCAAGATCTCCATGAACAAATTCTTTGATGTATGTTCCAGCCTGCATTAATGAAAATATTAAAATTTGCCCATCTTTTATAAATTATGATAACTATAATGAGGTGAGATAGAAGATGTTCCAACCTGGGTGCATAGATGCAGTAGAAAGTATTGAGAGCTTCCTTTTATCTTCTCGACTTTCATCCTGAGTATTGGAACCACAACGACTGACTCTTACTAAACAGAAGAAGTTTCAAGGTAAGTAAAATCCAAAATTCAGGATAGGTCGTCACTAACCAGTGTATAGTCCTTTCACGTTCCAATGGACTCCGTCGGTGAAGCACTCTAACCGGTGTCTTCTGCAAGATTTTCTGCAGTAACATAATATAGAAGAAGACAATCACTTTGCATCAGGAACAAAGAACGGTGTTTGAGGACAGACATATTTACGTATGATCCGAAGATTTATACTTTAATGAAAAGATGTTTAAAATAGGGCATAGAGAAACCAAGCGACTCACCAATTCTTTCATGGAAGAAATTGAGTTGACATCTTTCTCTTCAAGTGGACGAGAAATCCATACAAGTGCAGCATATTGCTTCTGTATATAGAAAACATTGGAGTAGTTGGTTCAACAGTCCTCATTACACTTCTAACTAAACTATTAATTGAGTTAAGGTAGCAATATTTCAATAGGATTTAACAAAATTGACCTGTTTCTCTGCTTCTCCTTCACGCATCATTGCCCAACACTGACTTCCGATGAACTTAAGATCTTTAACTCCGACCTACAGCCAAAATACTGCTTGTCAGCTTACAAAAAATCCACGTAATCAACTGATACAACATTTGTGATCAATTGATTAGGCCTTACTAGTTTTTTCTCTGAGTTGTTTATCTTTTCTTCAATTTCCGTCAATAATTGCTGAGATGGGCATTTGCGGGAATTCTGAACCTCGATTAAGAAAGGTCTACCTGAACCCAACATCCGTACCTGAATAGAGCTCTTTCATATTATCAGCATAAACTTGTTGAATTTGAACATGAAAGGGAGAAGGAAAATTTTCTAACATCAATATCTTCTCTGCCAGCAGCATGGAACTTGTACGAATCCCCAAGGCAGGCTGGAAGAATATTTCCACCAATTATCTCCTGGCAAATTCGTATATAACAATCTCTTAAGTCACACTTGTTATCTTTAGGAATAATATATACATATCCAAATAACTACAAATTGTACTACCTCAACAGACGCTTCGCCCATTCTTTCATCATCAATAATCCATCGTGATTGACTTACATTTCTGGAGTACTGCAAAGGTAAGATCGAACCATCAATTAAAACAGATTCTCAAAAGAGGTAAGAGATCAGTTTGGTCATCTGGGAATCCATTTGTTACCGAGCTATAGTTTGCACACAAATGAATGGCTAGGTCAAAACACACTATGTCTCAAGAACATAGAAAACATGGACTTACTTTAAAGTATCTGCCACTAAAAAAGATAGGCATCTTGTTGCAATGAACTGACAAGATGCATGGTTCATAAACCTGGTAATATAAAAAAAAAAAGCAGAGAACGTGAGTTCTTGTAAGCCAGCTAAATAATGACAACGCGGACATAAAAAGGTCTA
The DNA here is from genome assembly GCA_900406495.1 of Sisymbrium altissimum. NCBI lineage: Eukaryota > Viridiplantae > Streptophyta > Magnoliopsida > Brassicales > Brassicaceae > Sisymbrium > Sisymbrium altissimum. Next base: position 27,361 of record OVBI01000165.1, read on the forward strand.
ATCCCATATAAATCTAGGGTTAAACATGCAAGAATATACCTTTTCAAATGAATTTTCAGACATACAGGTTGATCCATTATCTTCGTCTGCATAAACAATCAACGCATGAAATACACATAAAATATAAACACATGAAAATCTGAAAATTGTTGGAACATCTGTATAATGTAGATGGCCACAAGGTCCGAAATGTGACAAAACCTTCATGAGAAGACATGGAGCAGGCAATGCTAGACAAGATTCAAGTAATAAGTACATATTCATTTCGCAAGGAAGATATGACATCTATGCAAAGAGAATAGAGTAGCGCAGATAAAGAGGTCGGCATAAAATGCAAATTACCTCCCTGGAAAACTAAAGAGTGTTCTGACATAAACATAGAAGAATTTCCTACATGAAGGTCAATTATTTTTTCACCAAGAAACTCCTTAAACATCACATATTTTCAAGTAATAATGTATGCACCATCAGTCAATTCTCAAAAATGATTCATGAGGAGTTCAAACAAAAGCTTCAAACCAAGTAACAAATGATTGTAGAGTCTCGACATACCTGTTTTCCTCTTCTTTCTTTCATGCGTTGTTTCAGACGCACCTTGTGCCTCATCAGATACCTTAGAGTAAGTCAAACGGATGTGAAAAGAGCTCGAATCTGATTTAGCGCCCTGCAAAACACAAAACAGGGACAAAATGCAAAGACTTCAATCACTAAGGCTTTCTTACAATTTATAACATCCTGTCGGATAACGTGCTGAGCAATAGAAGCATATGTGAAAACCTAAGTAAACTCAACAACTTTTACAAACAGAACACCAACTCACCAACGATGCTTTAAGTGGATCCAAGACTAGAACTTTCAAGGCATCCTTTACAGAGAACTTTTCACTCTGCAGCCAACCTTCAGTGCTATACTTTCCTTTCAGATATAACCTACAAAGTTAGAAACATCAACACTTGAGCAAAAGAGATATATACTTTCTAGACGCAATAAGTGAAGCTTACAAGACAGCACGTTCATTCTCGGAGATACTTGAAGGCACAGAGACTTCGAGAGCAAAGCTATCGAACTCATGACCTTCCTGCTTCACCAAGTCCGTTATCCTCGCAACGTAATCACTAGCACAATCCGATTTCACCAGCGTTTGTTTGGCATCGGAGAAAACGAACTGCAATATCCCTAAACAAACAATGCAGATTCTCGAGCAGCTTGACTCCGACGAAACAGCTTCCTCCTCGTCGCCGGATGCTGCTAGCCAACTCCGTAGTGTTGAAGTCGAGACTGATGAAAAATCCGAATCAAAAGCCTCGACGGCTACCAATCGGAAAATACATCTCTCGCACACCTAAACAGAGTACATACGCAACGACTTAGTTAGAAATGAGGAGAAAAGAATAAAACTAATTCGAAACCCTAAGAGCAAGTGAGAGCAAGAAGAGAAGGTTACGGACCCCAAGAGATAACAGATCTTTCACAGCACCGGAATGCAGTGATCGAGCTGCTTCGTAGACGCCACGTGTCTTGTGGTCATCGTGGTTTACGAGACCGTTGGGCAAGCCGGCTGAGTCGACGGACGCGGGTTTTGTTTCGTCGGGCATTTGTTCTTTGAAAAATCGGAGAAGGCGGCTTCTTGCGATTAGCAGTCGATTTGCAGGCTCGCAGTGTCAGAGGAGAGTCACGAGTGTTTTGGGCTATGGAGTGACTATTCGAGTGTTAAAGCAATGAGGGCGTTTGGTCTAGTGGTATGATTCTCGCTTTGGGTGCGAGAGGTCCCGAGTTCGATTCTCGGAACGCCCCTCTTTCTTTTTGTTTCTTCTTTCTGTGTGAATTATTTGATTTTATAGTAAATTCTTAGTATGAATATTACTGTCCACAGGTTTGTCGAAGTTGAAACTATATATTTACCATAACTAGCTTAACATGTACCAAAGATTTGATGAAAATATCTATTAAACATTCATAAAAGAGAGTATACTCTCTAATTAAATTTATATTAAAAATGTTTGACACTCTCTCTTTGAAAGATAAGGAAACAACAAAGAGAAAGAACAAGATTTTTGGGTATAACAGTTGACAATTCTGAGTTTTTAAAGCCACTCAAAGCAGTCCTTTGTGGCGTCCACTAGCCCTACCACAAAGAAGAGCGTTCATCGGGATTTGGTATTCATCTCTCGGAGAAGTCGAGTTTGTGTAAACACGCATGTAAAACTGTTGTCCCAAGTATTGTCTTTCCCAATCTTCCGATCTCAGGTTCCACATTCCTACGTTGTCTAGTGCTACGTATATTGCAGTCCATGATCTTGGATACACCTACACATATTCATCCAACATTTCACATTTTTGACACAACTTAGCCTTTTATCCAACTGTTGAGAGATCAAATTTAAAAGTTTAATCGTCACCTGAATAGTGCAGCGGGAGACTGCATCCTTTAGATTGTAGACATTCTTACTGGCAGGACTCCACATTCCAGAATCCATTCTGATAATTAGACCAAGACCACAATAGTTGGTCAAAACAACTAAAATACACATAAATTTGGTGTTAAGGGTTCTTCCTTGGTTAGAGAAAGCTTTGACTAAGCATATTGTGTGGTTATTGGCTTATTGTGGATGCAATCACGGACAGACAGTTAACATATATTAAAAAGAGATGAGAGAAGAATTTGGTAATACATACCCAACAACAAAGAATGAATGACCGTTAATGTGCCAGCTCTGGACAGTATCGTCCCAGTTCTCAAAGACAATCTCCACAAAGGCTTTGTAATCAGCTTGCATGACAGATGTGACAGGGAAAATTGGTCTATTTGTGGGCTGGTCAGGTATGCTTCCAGGGTTGTATACACCATCGATCTTGAAGTAGTCCGCAAGTTTCAAAGGGGTGTCTGCTGGGTAAAATGATGCATTGTTCACAGCGTATCTTTGCTTGCCTTCGATCTGTCCAGCAGAGTTAACAAGTTTGATGGTTCGGGTGACCTTTACCATACCATAGTGGTATGAACCTTGTGGGTTTGGTCTTGGTCCGCTCGCTGTAAGGTTGGTCCTACAACACACGAAGAACCGCTCAGAAAGTAACCACGAATTAGAGATTTAGAGATATTTCCCACACGAATGAGCAAAACGAACACAATCCAAGTAAATATCTAAGTAACTCCAACTCTTTTTTGCCTTTGCGGTGAATTTGAGCTCTCAACTTATGATTTACAAGGCCCAAATTTAATGAATATCCTCTACACTAGCAAAATAGTACATGAGCTTTTGCTCCTTTGGATCCTGCAAACTAAAGGATCCTGAAGGATTTTTCTTTAAAATTGGTGACAAGCAAATGTAGAGAATAAAAAAGATACCTGATAGCTCGAGCTTGGTTAATAGACCAGTTCACCGGAGCTGGTGAAGGGGGAATAGGTCCAGAAACAGGTTCAGCAGAATTACTATAATGGAGAACACCAGCGGTGGTGAGGTTCGTTGCGGTAAACCTAGTAGAGACCACAATGTAATAATCTTTTGCAGGCTGGTTAGCCGTTATGAGGACCGAGTAAGATTGACCAACGTGAACATCAAGCGAAGAGAACACGTTCTGAATAGTGTGTGTCCCTTCGACTTCAACCAACTTCATCATATGGTTCTGAATGCGGAAGTTGAGAGAGCTTTGTAATCCTACATTTGATATTCTCAGCCTATATGTCTTACCTGTGGAAAAATTCATTACATAACAAATCAATAACGTCGAGCAAATGCCTTTATCATTAACAAACGAGTGAGATAGGAGAAGAGAAAGGTAAAAGATACCTGGTTCAATATTGAGTGTAGTACCACTACCACGACCATTAATGAGAATTCCATCTGGTAGAGGAAGCTTTCCGCCATTATCGAGCTGGGCTCTCAAGGCCTACACAAAGAATTCATAAACATCATATAAAAATCCAAGCATGCATGCAGCAACATTTGTGTCCATGCAGCACTGCCAACAAAACACTTCGTTCCAATCTCTAACTGTGAAGAAATTAAGTATTCCAATCAAAAAATTTTTTTCTTTTGTATTATCATTTCAGCAATGGTTCCACATTCGCTGTCCTAATCTAAATGCATGTGCATTTATGAACATCTACAACAATAGAGCATTCTACACCAATATTTCGATTTGAGGGAGAATCGATTACGTTACGTACGTTGTGATTGGTTTTGTACCAGTCGCCGATGAGAACAGTGTAGTCATCAGCGGGAGGAGGGAAAGGAACGGGGATCAATGGACGGCTGGAGATGCGTATACCTCCAAATCCACCGGCGGCTTTGTGAAAACCAAGCGAGGGGAAGTAATAGAAACTTCCGATCTGATCCTTAACCTGAAGAGCGTAAGTGTAGTTCTTCCCCGGCGGGATTGGGCACGTCGTTCCATTCACTCCGTCCTGGTACGAGTTCTTTCTATTTTGAATCCCGGCCCTTGTGGCCGATTAAACAAAAACTCGTTAATCACATTAAACTCAAACAATTACAATTTGAGCACGTACGTCTATGAAATGAACAATAACCATGCAGACGCGGGACGCAGATAATTTACAAACGCATGTAATGACCGAATGATTTTTATTTTTAAGCATTGACAATTTTATCAGAATAATTGATATAGAAAAAATGATGACCTTTCCACCTCTATCTCCTCGTCTAATGTCTATTCGGAGTAAAAGCTGGACTACAAAAAATAATCGGATTGGATTGGATCGATTCTGTTCTATGAAATATACATGTTTTTTTTTTAACACATTTTTAATTACAGTGTGGTACACAGAAAAATAAATTGATAAATAGAACAAAATTCTATTTCATAAGTTATGAAAATGTGATGTACAAAAATACAATTATCTAACAATAAAAACAAAGAAATACGTACCATGAAATAAGAAAAGGCTCATCGAGTTCGTTGAATACGTTAATGATTAGATTATCATTGGTAACAGCGCGAATTTCCGGTCCCGGAAACATGTTGTTAATCAATATACCCTACACGGAAAGAGAAGAAATAAATCCTAATCCGGTTAACAAAACCTTATATGCTCGATAAATAAATCCAATCAGAGATAACCTGTTGATCAATGCCCATTGGAGAGATAGAACCATAAGTTACGTGCCATTCATAGAATTTGTACGGATTGTCGGCAGCTATGGCAATTAGAAGCGATAAACCTATAATCAAAACATCGGCGACTTTGCCTTTTGCCACCATTTTAATGTTGGAGGAAGAAAATAATAAGACTGTTTCTTCAATTCGAACCTTGAAATGAAGAGAGGATAAAGATGAGATGTATATACATGCTTGATCAAGGAAATGGATTTTTGTAAACTAAAGGGTCAAAGATTATTATTCGGTAGTACATTGAACTCTGTCTGTCACCAAAGTTAACAAAATAAGTAGTAATTACTCTAAGGAAGAAGACAAGTGTGCTACGTTTGTAATAGCTATAATTTTAATCAAATTATTTGTTGGTCTAGTACTCTCTAGTACTCTCTCTAGTTTATTACCAAATTAGAATGATGTTTGGTCAAGATACTGTAATATTATCATGTAAATTAATAACTTTGAATCAAATGGATTATTTGATTAGTAGGAGAAAGAAAAAAAACTCGAAAATAGTGAGTAACTTCGCCGATCATTTCGTAAAGAAATTATCTACAAATCTCCCTTTGGTTAAATCATTAGGCTGAACCGAGATCAAATATCCTGATTAGAAATTAGAATTCCAAAATTCCGGTCAGACCCAAAAATGTTTCCCGAGATTACGTAAGGTTAATTAACTTTACTACAACAGAACAAAAATCGAAGATCATTCAAATTCTTTCACAAAGATATGAAACTCGCGCAGATATATAGTCACTAAACTTAGATGAGACTATCATCCCCATCGGAATAGACGATTCAGCAAACTGTTTCACTACTCAACGGAAGAAAGGAATGATCATCGGATTGATGACCTAACTGTAATCAAATCCCAAATTGAATATCATATACTCAATTACTCACCAACACCAAATGTTACTACACTGATTACTGAATCGACTGTTGAATCGACTGTTGAGAACTTGAGATGGACTACCAAAGCAAACACATGACACTTTCGAATCTAGTTTCCAGTTCCGGAATTGAAATCTGCTTATCGCAGTTGTATTATTAACCTTAAACCATATCCGAATAATTGTAAAATTTCTCTCATCAAAACCAAAAAATTATTCAACAGTGTTTGTCCATAGCTCAAAAGGCAGTTAAAGTGTTCGATGAAATGCCTCAAACCAACCTACAATTCCTAATCGTTCAAAAACCTGAACGCGAAGACAGAATTTCAGATAAACAAACCAAAAAACATAACACCATTTGTCTGAATCAACATCACCTTAAAACCCTACTCATTCATTAGCTAAAACCCTGACAAAGACAGAGCCAATACAGACAGAGACAGAACTAATATAACATTCGCGCGGCCGTAACCTCGTAGACTTTAAACCAAAAATCAACCTCCGGTCACTTTTTGTCGTCGCCGAAAAGAAGACGGAGTCGAGAAGCAAAGACGCCGGTAGAGTCAATCGAAGCTTGATGAAGAAGATCGGTCTTGATTTTACTCATGCGATCAGTCAAAGTATCACGCTCCTTCTTGAGAACAGCCGTGTCTTCCTCCAGATCGTGGATTTTGTACTTCTGACTTACCGATCGGAAGCTCAGAAGCAAAATCCCTGTCATGGCGAAGAACTGGAAGAAGCTTTGCCTGTTTCTCTTCACATTCTCCACGAATCCAGACGCTACAGCTGTTAACGCCTTCGCCGGATCTTTACCGGTGAGAGGATCAACCGATCCCTGTGGCGCAGACGAAGCCATTTTGGGTGTCAGATGAACAAACGAGAAACGAGACTCTCATCTCTCAGTCAAGAGACCGAGAAAGGGTTTTCTAAAGATTTGGGCTTTTGAAGCCCAATAAAGTTCTATGCCAGAAAAGGCCTATCGTTAGTAACTATCTGTTAGCCTCTGTTTGAATAAGGTTTCAGTTAGCCTCTGTTTGTAGCATTGGAAAAGAAAAAAAATTGGTATTGCTGTAGGAAACACCATAGAAAAGAAAAAAAATATAGGAACAATAAAACCATTCATAGTGGAACAAATTGCTGTAGCATACATGGTATTCATAATTAGAATTAACATATTAACTCCTGATTCCTGAAGGCAACACCAATTATAATCATGTTTCAACAAAAAAAAAATATGTTAATTGAAATATGGATTAAGAAAAATCTAAAGTTTGATCGCTGCACTCTTTGTCGTTTTTAGTAGTATTTTTTAAAAATATGTTTTCCTCTTATTTGTATGTCATCAGTTGAATTTTGGTCCATACGAGGTAATCATGTGGACAGGATTACCGTAATAACCAAATCTATACGAGGAGTTTAATGGATACACCAAATGAAAATCTACACACATAACTAGAAACACTACTTAGAAACCAAATGAAGACTTTATAAAAGAGATAATGAAATTACAATATAAAGGGGCAAATGCAAATAAACGGAAGACACAATCTTGCAGAACAGCTTAAAAGATAAAAAAAAAAAAAAAAAAAAAAGGAAATCATTANCATAGCAAATGTCCCACTCCAACATCATTCTTAAGCATCAGACACCTTTTCTTTCTTCTCCTCCTCTTCAGTGCTCTTGGCGTGATAACCTGGAAGCTTCTCTTTGATCTTTTCAAGGATCCCTTTCTTCTCCACCGGATGCTCCACGGTTTCCTCCGTCACTGGGACGGCAGCCCCCGTGTTGACGACTGGAGAATCCTCTGGTTTCTCGCTGTGACCTGGAAGCTTCTCCTTAATCTTCTCCATCACTCCCTTCTTCTCCTCTGGATGCTCTGCCGTTTCATGCGACACCGGCAGGGTGGCGATGATTGGAGTTTCATCAGCTGTTTTTGTTCCGTGAGGAAACTTCTCCCTAATCTGCTCCATTACTCCTTTTCTATCTTCCGCTATTTTCTCATCTTCTTCAACGATCTTCTTCTTCTTCTCCTTCTTCCTCTTCTCACCATCTTCACCTTCTTCCTCGCTTGACTGTTGGAGATTCAAATTTCATATGATTAGCACACAATCGAGTTGATAGAGATTTAACCAAAACCTAATAAAACTGATCGAAGTTTCATAAACAACTGTACGTACGACTGAATAAATTACTTACAGAGGAAGAAGAGCTGTTGGATCGGTGAAGCTTGTCTAGGAGACTGGGTTTGTTCTCCTCTTCTTCCTCGTGCTTCTGGTGAAGCTTCTCGAGGAGAGAAGGCTTATGCTCCTTCTCTACCTCTTCTTCGTGCTTCGCCACAAACGCCGGCTGTTCCGAGATCTGAGCCTTGTGCTCAAACTCCGACTCGAGCGGCGTCGACGTCTCTTGAGGTTTCACTTCCTCCTTTTTCCCCAAGAAATCGAACAATCCACGGTCCTTAACCTCTGCAGTCGTCGCCGATGGTTCCTCCGTGGTGGCAACCTTTGGGGTCTCGTGTTCGGGGACGTTCTTGAACTCCTCCGAAGCGTTCTTGTACTCTTCCGCCATAGTTAGTTACTCTGGTTCGAGTGACGAGTTAAACAAGAAATGATAAAGAGCAAATATGAGAAATTTCAATTTCGATGAAAGCTTTTTACTTTGCTTTTAATGTGATTATGTAGAGCTGTGATGAGTATTGTGATGAGAGACGGGAGTGGGTTTTATAGTGTGCGCGAGAGGGTCCAGGCCAACGCGGAGGTCACGCTGTAAAGATTTAATTGATTAACTCTTTTTTTAATAATGCAAAAAGGATGGTGAGTATTTTCTTAAATTGCAGAATAACCCTCTTTTCTTTAAGTCGGTACATGAGAGAATCATGAAATCATCCATTTCTTTTTTCTTAATTTAAAGGATATGTTTTAATATATATTGATGAGGAGTTAAACAAGATATTAAATATCTTCGGGGAGCTGTATCGAAGTTTGGTTACGTGGTCGAAGTACATCCTTTTAATTCATTTTTATTGCATAACATTATATTAATTAGATAAGAAACACATAACTAAAGAGTTTTGATAAGAACTCTTACATTTTGTTTGAAAAAACATCGTTAAACTTTTCCCTTTTTTTAAGTTTGAACTTTGTATTTTAAAACCTTTGTCTTTTTAGTATTTTTCATATTCGTTGTGTAAATTTCCATAAAAGTATGTGTAATTTAACTAAGTACGAATGCAGGTTTTCCAATGATAAGCAGATTCTTATAAACTTTGAAGGTTGTTTTCCACTGATGTAAGGCATTTTTAGGTTATCTCTGTAAGATATAAAACTAACGGGGTAAAAGTACAGTATTCTCTAAAATAAATGAGTAGATATGTTGGACCCAGAAAAAGTAGATATATCCGAACTACTATAAATATACTGATATTATTCAAGCAGCCATTACCATCACGACTTGTGCCAATAAATAATTGATGAGAAAAAAAACTAACGGTCAGTAAATAAGAAGACTAATGGGAACAGAAGGAGAAAGACGTAATAAGAATAAAAAATAAAATAATGCGAAAAGACATGGATCAAGCCAATACATAGTAGACGCGTGTCAGAAGAGCGTTAAACGGACCCACACCTGGGACTTAAGTCGATTTTTGATAGGCTAGTGCATGGATGTCGGTCATGTGGGCCATTTAACTTCTTAGGCCACGTCGGCAGAAGCTGCTAGGTTTAATAGATAGAGCAGATACTTTCGGTCGAATTACTAACATAACATGCCACTTCTCCTATAATAAATAACCTTTATAAGACGTTACAAGGAAAAAAGGATAAAGAAAGCATGCAGATGCAGCAAATATTAAAAAATTATTCTTGACGAAAGTTTGAAGTAAAATTATCAAAGATTTAAAGAAAAAAACGTCTTAAGTAAAATAACTAAATGTATGAAGTAGTATGTTCGCGGTGTCATTTTCGGCTTCTCTGGATATTATCCACTACGGACGAAAACTCTATTACTCAATTATTTAAGTAAAATTGAATGGAAGGGGGCAGTTGAACAAAAAAAAAAAATGAACGGAAGGGGGCATTTTGAACGCACCATTTTGGAATCTGCTAAAAATTTATTAAATATGAATCGTGTTCGGTTGAAAGATTCAAGTCGACGTGCCACATAATAAATTGAAACGTTTCATGTACACGCGACCCGTAACATTACCGAATTTTGTAATTTAGGCATCATCAGGGCGGTCACTATACCGACACATACCAAACAAAGCAATCGTTTTCATTGCTAATTTGAGGAATAATGATATAACTAGTTGATCTTAAACAAATAACCGAGTGCACCAGGTCGAAATGTTTAATTCTGATAAACCTTAGATCAACACGAAACTGTTATGCTGAATTAGAACCAAATAGAACAGTGAATAATCGAACTAGAGAAAGGATCAGAGATATATTTGATCTGAAACACAATTGTACCAATTCAAAGTTATCTTTACTTTTCATTTTCCATCAAAATAACTGAAAAAGTAAACCAGAAACAAATCCGACACCTAGATAACAATACATGAATTACAATGTCAACAATTTATCAATGAAACGATAGAAACGTATCAAAACCTATTCATGGGTACATAAATTCAATATTGAATCAATCATTGAAATGGATATAGATTTAACTAATATTTTTCAATTTTTTTATTTTTATTTTTATTTTTTTAAAGGAGATAATTTTTTAGCATGTAATTCAGTTCACCGAAATCCACAAACAAATGTTTACTCATTGTTAGAATCCCGTTATCTGTGACTGAACGGATCGATGCGCATGTACAACCATAACTGGTGGTGAATTCTTGAAATCACCATGTATTTGTGTTTTGTAAAGATTAATAGTATATAACAGTAATCTACTATACGACTTCGCACACAATTATCCCTTCAAGTCCAATCTTTTTGAGTATAAAGAGAGAATTGTACCCCAAAGATAAAACAATTCTATCGAGTAAAAACACGAATGATCTTAACTCCATTTACTTCCGTACACGTAACGGCAACTTTTCCATCAACAAAAAAAAACTCAAGTTTCTAAATATATCTTGTTTATTAGTTTCATGATCTCGAAAGGCCCAATGTATATTGTTTGGCGTAACACATCATTTACCTTATTACGCTACTAACATGGGCTTCTAAACTCGGGTCAGGTCAAAACCGTAACCCGAAAATTATAACCCGACCCGCGATTTTGACACCGCGAGTCTCTACGCTAACGAACAATGTTTCGTCTCTGAAAAACTTTTGACTCAAAAATTTGAAATTGACAGATTTAATCACCGCTCGTTGGATTCATCGATTTTGGAATCTTATCCGGAAGAAATTAATCATCAATCTCGCCGGTGATTCTCCGTGCATCAATCGAGTGAGAAGAGAAGGATTTTCTATTGAGTGGGAGAAATCGGGAGACACGGTGGCACAAGGAAAGCGATGATAACAAGATCGAATCTAGCAGAGCAGCTTAGAGAATACCAGATTCGATCGAAGCATGATTGGGCATCCGTCTCTTTCTTCTCGTCCACCTCGAGCTTCTCTTCTTCAAGGTGAGAGATGATTTATGATTCGAGATCTGTGTAATTGTTTTTGGTTTTCCAAGCTTTCCGTATTTGTAGCTTTGTGTTCTTCGCTTGAATGTTGTTAGCTCTGAGTTGCGTAATGTTTAGAGAATTTCTGATTAGGTTACGTGAATTTTACATTTTGCTTAAGTTAGGGCTCCGATCATCGAATAATACACTATCAGGTATATTCAATTCTATGAGGAGTGTTGGTAGCTGCAATGTGACCTTAATGAGACACTTTTGACATTGTCAACAATTAATATTGCGAATAGGTCTTTTATGTATAGGGAGTTTGTTAGAGTATTCTCAGCCTCACTTGGATATTGAAAATATATAATCTCTGCCACCATCGAGATGCTCTTTGTCTTTGATGCTTGGTATAATTAGTAATCGGTGTAGAATTCTGATATATATATATATATATATATATATATATAGATTGATAGATAGATAGATATGTAGAGTAATGCATCTTCATGAGTTACGTTATGGTTTATTAATAAGCTATACTTGTGTTTCGTTTGATGCAGGGTGGATGTTGTAGTCTTTGTCATCTGGGAGCTAGTTATCTTAGCATTCTTAGTGTTTTCAGCGGTTTCCTTGTACTTCAAGCGATTGCAACTCGCTTTCATCTTGGTCTGTGTCACTTTGCTACTACTTGTTTGCATGAAGGTCACAAAGCAAGTGAGGTTAGCCAGGAAGAAGAAGCGACGGATGCTTCTTCCACTATCTATGTAAAGAAAGACCAACCCAAGTTGCAACCTTTTTTTGTTTTTTTCTGGGGTCTTACTTAGACCCAAAACTCACCTCATGGTTCACCCTGCTGATTCAATGGCGCGTTTAAGGGATGAGGATGACAGTTATGCTCACGGCAGGGAATTTAGAGATTTGAGTCATCTCAGGGTGGCTGAGCCCGGCAATCTTAGGTTTTAGGTTTGTTAGAATCTGACAATCGTTTTCCTGATTACCATTTGGCTGCAGTATGGCTTTGTTTAGGGAGAAGAATGTGTTGGAGATTTAAGAGTTATGTTTCATGTGTAATTGTGGTTGTGAAATTCGGACGAATGAGAAAAATAATATCCAAGCGTTGCATGTGTAATAGTTTTGTTCTTGTTTTAATTTGACAGTTTGTTTGGTTTCGTGTTTTACTCGGTTTAGTGATTACGACCAAAAATGATTTTAGTAGGCTCGAGAGGGTCTTCTCATCTCATTCTTCGAGTTCTTCTCCAATTAATTGGGTCAAGCGCCATATGATTTCAACTGAATGTAATAGAAATGTTCAAATAATCATATTTTAAGTATTTAATTCTTTGGATTATTAGTAACTTTTTTTTTTTGTGTGAAGAAACGAGAGATTAGTACGTGTCCCATATTATTAAAAAAAGTCGGAGAACCAATATTACATACGGATTTGTTTTGGAACTGAAGTTTCTAAGATATCATCGTCTACAATTGAAACCAATGCTAATGGAACAGACTCAAGAGCGTGAAATCCTAAAGGTAAAGAGGAAACATAGTTTGTTAGTCCGTCAGACGATTAACTTTCTTATACACATGCGAAACACACACTATCTAATCCTTTGATAAAAAATTATGGCATAATCGTATTAGAAATGACAAAGGATGAAGGTTTTCGATCTCTGTATTGAGAAATCCCACCACGATTTTGGAGTCTAGCATGCATATGATTCTCTCGTCATGTCCATCAACCTCGTCATTAATTTTTCGGTTCAAAATTCATCTACAAGGACCACAAAGATCAAGATGCACCAAATAGAAGTTATAACGGTGTACTACTCGTATCCCCTACTCGTAACTTCATAGTTGAAAAGTGAAGGCTTGTAGGATTTCATGTGACTTGGAAAAAAGACAAGAAGAAATTAAAACAAGGGAGATAGATACACAAGAAAGTGAAAAACAGAGAAGTTGAGGACGTGAATATAGCGAAAAAAGCAGCAGCAATTTGCTCTAAACGGTCACATCTCACATGCTCTGTTTTCGCCACCACATCTCCTTTTACCTTCTCACAAACTAATACTTTGTGGTCTAAATTATATGTAAATGTGGTTTACCACCCGCAATTAAAAATTAATACAGTATCGAGCTTTTTATTTATTACCATGTTCTAAATTCTAAACACACAAAAGTTTATAGTATTATTATTGCGACTATCAATAGATAAAAATAACTTATGAAACGGCATTTTCCATATAATTCATTATTAACTTTATAGTAGTATCTTTTGTTTCATTTGTTTTTTCTATTATTTAACTATATATATTGGGTTTTTCTTTCATAATTTTATGACTTGTCTCTGTTTTTTTCGTCAACAAAGTGATTGTTTATGCGAGATGCAAGGCATAAATACATTAAAAACAAAAAATTGTCACAAAATACATTTTTTTTTTTATCTTTCTAACCTCAACAAACTATTTTTAACCTAAATAATGACAGAATCACACGGCTACCTTACACCTTCCACACATTCTTAATCCTTCTTTTTGGCCGCAAACACTAATCACATTTTGTAGTATATATATATGGAGAGAGAGGAAGGTATAGTTCAGACAGTAACAGACTAACAAACAGTATACACAACGGTATTATATTGGTAACAGATCAAAGAGCAGAGAGAGATCAGAGTCAAAACATATGAAGAAAGGATCTTGCAAGAGTCTTAGACTCACCGATATGATGGAAAAGTGGAGGAAGTGGAAGAAAGGACACTTCGCTGTGTATACCAGAGAAGGCAGGAGGTTTGTTTTGCCGTTGGATTATCTGAAACATCCAATCTTTCAGGTCTTACTGGAGATGGCAGAGGAAGAGTTCGGTTCCACAATCTGTGGCCCTTTACAGGTTCCTTGCGATGGAGGTTTGATGGATCACATCCTCATGTTGCTGAGAAAGAGGAGCTTGGCTGGTCATGGTGATGATGATGGTGATGAAGATGATGATGTGAAGAAGAAGAATCATGATGTGCCGTCCATGAGCATGTCCTGCAAAGGAGCTTCATCGGTTTCATATTTCTTCCCTCTCTTTCGCTGCAACGCAGCCCATGATCAGAGCAAGCTTCAGTCTCTAGTTTTTTAATACTTCTATGCGTTGTGGAGAGCGCTTTTACAGACAAAGGGGTCTTTTCTGTTTGTATATATATAGAGAAACAGAGAATCTATATATGCCTTGCAGTTTGTATATTCAATCAATATTCAGTTTTGACAGAGATTTCTGTAGAAGTATATCAATTATCGGTTAACCAAATAAACGAGTTAACTAACGGTGAAGTGTGAGACAAGGATGGTGGACACAGCTCCCTGCTAGAGCTTTGATGTTGTGAGCTTAATAAGTTCTCTTCTTAAAATCTTGCCAGAGGGATTTTTGGGGATTGACGCCAAAAATGTAACTTTACGTATCCTCTTGTACGGCGATACCTAAGAAATCCAAACAAAACTCAGAATAAGTCTAAGGAACCACGGTTGGATTAGTGACAAAACATGGTCTGCATTGTTGAAAAAGACCTGTTTTGCGACGAATTTCATGATTTCACTTTCGGATAAGTTACTTCCATCTTTTCTTACGATATATGCCATTGGATATTGCCCAGCTTTCATATCAGGGATGCTTCAAAAACGATTAAAAAAGAACGTAAAAAGCTTCAGCAAAAAAAGAGTCGTTAAAAAAGAAGAATTTGATGATGGGTCATGTTAAAAGCAGTTCCTCACGGTATTACTGCTGCGTCAGCAATCTCTGGATGAGAAAGCAACAATGCCTCTAGTTCAGCTGGAGCTACCTAACAAACATTTTAACCATTACCAAAAACCACAAAGTTTTTAAGAAAGATCAAACTCAAAGTTGATAATATATATGTATTTTTATTTATTTTCTTTACCTGATAACCATTGCATTTGATTAGCTCCTTTAATCTATCAACAACAAAGACAAAACCTTCACTGTCAATGTAACACAAATCTCCAGTTTTCAACCATCCTTCTGGATCAACCGTGGCAGCAGTCGCTTCTTCGTTCTTGAAGTAACCTTTAAAAACCAACTCAAACCAAAGTTTCATACAAACAGCCAAAGAAAAGAAAAAGAAATAAAACACCACCTTCCCGCAGGTACATGAGCTAAAGAAGAACCAAACACCTTTCATCACAGTAGGACTCCGGAGCCAGAGCTCACCAGTTTGATTCACCCCCAAGACCCGACCCGTATCCGGATCCACAATCTTAACCTCCACGTTTAGAGAAAGCAATCCAGAGGATCCGTACCTCTGCGTCTCCTCTTTAGTAAACATAGAAGAAACTATAGCCGTCGTCTCAGTCAAACCATAGCCTTGCAGAATCTTAACATTCGGGTATCTCTCGACGAACTTCTCCGTTACCTCTCTGCTCAGAGGAGCTCCTCCGACGACGATGGTGTGCAACGAGCTCAGGTCGTACTTTGATTTTATCTCCTCTGGTCGGTTAACCATGGACACCAACATGGGCGGCACAAGAGAGAGGTACGAAGGTCGGTGAACCTCCACGACGGAGAGGAGCTGAGCCATGTCGAATTTGGGAAGAACCACTGTTGTCCATCCCAACGCGATGAAGCTCGTAGCGAAACCACCGAAGCTGAATATGTGACACATTGGGATTGTGCAGACTGTTCTCTGCTCTAAACCGTACCGGGCTCGGTATGCTTGAACCAAAGCGATTAAGTTACGGTGAGTCAGCATTACTCCTTTGCTCTTCCCCGTCGTGCCTGATGAGTAAAGCAGAGCAGCAGTGTCGTCTTGGTCTACTCGTTGCTTCACTCGTGACTCACTCGGTTCCGTCTCCATCATCGCCTCCAAGCTCCCGACTATCTCCACGCGTCTCTCGTGAGCTTGTACTCCATCGGAAGACACTCGGTTCTCGTCCATGAGAACCACTTGGAGTTTCGAAGTCGCCGCGGCGGCGAGTTTGGATACGAGCTGGCGGGTAGTGAAGGCGAGGACAGGGCATGAGTCGTCGATCTGGTTGGATATT
This sequence comes from Sisymbrium altissimum, assembly GCA_900406495.1. Lineage (NCBI taxonomy): Eukaryota > Viridiplantae > Streptophyta > Magnoliopsida > Brassicales > Brassicaceae > Sisymbrium > Sisymbrium altissimum. The sequence goes on from OVBI01000165.1 coordinate 43,968, forward strand.
TCGCCGGAAGTGTTGATGGGATTAGCCGTGGTGATGACGGCGCCGAGTGACATTACGGAGAGGGAGACGATAGGGAAGAGGATGGAGTTTGGTGAGAGTATAATGACGACATTGCCCTTACGCACACCTAACACGTAAAGACAAGCCGCGACTCTCTCTACGCCGAGCCAGAGCTGCGAGAAGCAGAGGCGGCGACCGGTGACGGCGTCGACGAATGCTGTCTTACCGCGATGAGGCTGTGACGCAATGAAAGTCGTGACGTCGAGATATTGGTTTGGCGGGAGAGTCATGGGGTCACGCTTGCTGTAGAATATCGATGTTGATTCGCAGAAACCGCTTTTCCGATCTACCGTCAGAGTTTTGGGTCCCATTTCGCCGCCGTACCTAACTGCCGCCATGTCAAAGTGACCGAACCTTGGTTGTATCGTAAAGCCACTCAGTGATTTGGTCGTTAGAGAATGGATGTTTTGTCGTAACTCCTGACCGATGAAACCGATTACGTAACCGTTAAAGCCCACTTCACTATTTAGTTTTTGAATCTTTGACCCGTTACGTCTTGGGCCTCATCGCACACCAAAACTAACTCCGTTTGTCCAAGCGAAATTTATTAATTTATTGTCTTAGACGATTCCTTTGTATTTATTCGTTTTATTAATTAAATAATTACTAATCACTACTTTAATCAGATTTAGGCAGAGTGTCTCGTGACTAAGCATGTGGCCTATCGTGGTAGGTATAAATCCAACTCAGTTATCTTTTAAACTAATCCATAGATGGTCGCAATTTACGGAATAACGTGACATATTTTAGTATTATTCGACATGGTACGACTCGACCTTGATGCCAAGTGACAAGATTGATCATTTGATCTAATACAGAACAAAATATCTTCTTCTTTTTTTTTACGGCAAATAAAATATCTAAATCTACTTCTTTTTTTTGTTCAGAACCTAACAAATCCGGTTCAGCTTTTACAAAACCGGACTGAGAAATTTAATTAGTGTGCCACAGCATATCCTATTATCGTTACGAGTTACAAAATTTGCCAAAATGGCTTAAAGCTAAAGTTGTGCTGAGGGTTTGTTCCATCATCGTTTTTTCTGTAAAATATACAATCACGAAAAGATAGACAAAAAAAAAAGAAAACACCCGTTAGCAAATTGCCTCAACAATTTTATGAGTCTCCTTTTAGGACTATTCAACATTATTACAACTTTTCTCTTATTGAAAAAAAAAACAATACAATCAGTAAAAGTGAGACAAATAGATCATATCAAAGCTTAGAAGTGGATAGTTTGATTAGATCTTTGCGAAGTATTTTGCCGGATGCAGTCTTTGGTATGGAGTTTATAAATGCGACCTTTCTTATTTTTTTATACGGTGCCACCTGCTCATACAAATTAATGTCTATTGTTTTATGACCAACTCTTTAAATAACTTAAGATAAAAAAATATGAAAGCTTAAGACAAAGTAGGTGGTGTGGTTTTGTGAACACATTAAGTACCTGCTTAGAGATGAAGTCAATAACTTGTTTCTCAGAGAGATTGCTCTCACGCTTTCGTGTCACGTAAGCCATTGGATATTGTCCTGCTTCTTTATCAGGAAACCTTAAATTACAGAAGAAAACTTTATGTTGTTTTGGTGTTTTACAAGGCAATAATTATGAAGTATCTGTGAAAAACATAGTGATTGTAAAAGTTTACGTACGGAATAACGGCGGCATCGAGAATGTCTGGATGAGAGATTAGGAGAGCTTCTAGTTCAGCTGGAGGCACCTGTTTAGCCAGTCAAAACAGTTAGATTTTGCTTTTAAAATTTACACCATTGATCCATATATATGTAACAAAGATAGATCTTTAACCTGATAGCCTTTGTATTTGATTAGTTCTTTCAATCGATCCACGACAAAAAGAAACCCATCGTCATCGATATAGCAAAGATCTCCAGTTTTTAGCCATCCTTCTATATTGAAGGTCTCACTCGTAGCTTCTTGGTTTTTAAAATAACCTTGTACAAAAATGTTATAACAATTTTATTTTTATTTCTGGCTTAAAAAAAACATTAGCACATTAACATCCATCCATTATACTCTTAATTTGCAATGATTTGTAACCCTTGTCATTCAAATATTATCTAAATGCACTAATTAAAATCCATCCAGTTGACGACAGAAATAAAAAAAATCTAATTTAAAAAAAAAAAAAAATTGGTGAGGGAGAGAGACTCTCATTGTCCATGCTTTTATAGTTTATTCTCCAACTAACTTTTTAACTTATTAGTATCTTTTTTGTCGTTCTCCAACTAACATTCATTGCTACCAATCTATCTACGAAACATCCATTTTACACTCAAAAATAATATGCTACATCACAAATGCTACCTAACATTTCCAATTGATATACAATACATACAAATATTCAATTACGTCCATTCCACATGCAACATCAATTTATAAGTACAAGTTTGAAATCAATTACGAGTTGTTACGATGTTTATTCTAATTCAAAAAATTCACACTTGATTTTTTTTTTAGTTTCCCAATAACAATAATACTTTATATTCCTTTGGTCAAATCAATGTAGCGTATGTTTTAGCTTTTGCAATCGACGGACCCTTGAGCCAGAGTTCGCCCGTTTGGTTAGTTCCCAAAAAGCGACCCGTATTCGGATCCACGATCCTCGCCTCTACATCAGACGTCAACGTCCCCGACGTGCCGTACCTCCGGCTGTCCTCCACCGTTTCCATGAAAGCACCTCCACCGTTTGATTCCGTCAACGCATACGCCTGAAGTATATGGACCGTAGGATATTTCTCTAAAAACCCCTCCGTTGCCTCCTTGCTCAACGGCGCTCCACCACACCTCACTGTTTTCAGGGAGCTAAGATCGTACTTCGCCTTGAGGAAATCTGCTTCGTTGATCATAGCCACCAAAACCGGCGGCGCCAGAAGCAGAGCCGTGGCTCTGTACTTCTCTACAGCAGCCATCATCTCATTGAGCTCGAATCTCCTGAGTATCACCACTGTCGAACCAATAGCTACTGTGGCCATAGCGAATGTCAATAACCCGAATGTGTGGAACATTGGGACGGTGCAGATGAAAATCTCGTCTTGCATCGACTTCTCAGAGACCATTCTCGCCACGTAAGACGTCAAGTTCCGTTGAGACGAGATCACTCCTTTGCTCGCTCCTGTGGTACCGGACGAGTAAAGCATCACTGCCGTGTCCTCTTGGTCGACTCTGTCTCTGACTCGCTGCCTACTCGGTTCCTTCTTCATCATCTCAGACACAACACCAACGACTCTGACTCCGCGAGTCGGCTCCATGTTCTCCTCCTCGTTTTCGTCGGTGAGGACGATAGAGATACCAGCAGGGAGTTTGGTTGCCAGCTGAACCGTCGTGAAGGCGAGTGTTGGGTTGCTGTCGGCTATTTGTTTGGAGATCTCACCGGCGGTGTTGAGAGTGTTCGCGGTGGTGACGACGGCGCCAAGAGACATGACGGAGAGGCAGACGATGGGAATGTAGATGGAGTTTGGAGAGAGAATGAGGACGACGTCGCCTCTACGTAATCCGACTTCATGGTGGAGACACTCGGAGACACGATCGACGGCTCTCCAGAGATCGGAGAAGCTCAAGCGGCGGTTTGTGGCGGCGTCGATGAAGGCGGTAGTTCCGCGGTGCGGCTGAGCGGAGATGAAAGTTGTGACGTCTAGCGATGGATTCGCCGAGAGGCTCAATGGGTTGCGTTTAGTATAGAACGTAGAGTTCTCTTTGCAGAAACCGCTTCTGGGATCAATGAGAGATCTCGGAGGAGGATTCGCCATTTTCTTTAGGCGTATGAACGAAAAAAGATTTGAGCATATTATATTTGGTTTAACGGGACCAAATTTTCAAACCATAATTTTAGCGGGCCCACCGATATAACAATGATTACTAGGGAAATGATTTATATACAGTACGTTGTACGTTCTTAAAAAATATCCTCACCTACAAGACACTAGACAGAATTGCCTTTTGTTTTGTTTGGATTACGATGACGTATGAAGTTCTATAAACACATAAAGTTGTATGAGTACGTAGTAGGTGGAAGCAAAAAAACAAAAAGAGAAGTAGTAGGTTGAAGCCAATCCAAGAACACCCTTGAATAGTATATAATGATATTGTCAGTGATTCCAAATGTTCTTACCTTGATATATGTTTCGTTATTTTGGAGGAGCGTACAATTAATATTTTGGAATCTCTCAACAATAGATATCCAAGTTTTCTGAGCTGAGCCCTTTCTGTTTGTGTTGGAGAAAGCGAGCTATAATCCAGCTTTTTAACTTGTTGAAACCTAAGATCCATCAGCGATACAATTGCGAGTATTGATTGTTTTTAAGAAAGGCATCCTTAAAGGTTTTGGGATAGCCAGCTACTTCACGTATGTCTGACTGTCGGTTTCTCTTTTGATTGGATCTCTGTCAGTCTAGTCATCAGTGGGAATGTTTAATTTTTTTTTCCCCTAGTTTTATGTCCATGAGTGCCTTAGTAAATCCTGCCTGGATGAACCGGCTATTCTTCTTATTTTTTAACTGAAGAGCAAATAATTTTTTTGCCAGATTCTCCATCAAATATGCGGAAAAAATGTGTAGGGCGTTTACTAGATTTTGTCATCCCATGGGAAAGATGCAAATTATTCAGTATGCTGTTACATTTCTCTCTTATTGAAAATAGAACATTATCAGTAACAAGTGAGAATCTAAATAGATTATTTCAAATTTTAGAAGTGGCAAGTTTGATTAGATCCTTACGAAGTGTCTTGCCGGATGCAGTCTTTGGTATGGAGTTTATAAATGCGACTTTTCTTATCTTTTTATACGGTGCCACCTGCTCATCAAGTCAACAAATTTTATCGTAAACTTGATATTTATCTGTACAAATAAGTAACCAAACCATTAACCATAAATACATAAATGGTGTAGTTTTGTGATTTTAATAACTACCTGTTTAGAAATGAAGTCAATAACTTGTTTCTCTGATAGGTTGCTCTCAAGCTTTCGTGTCACGTAAGCCATCGGATATTGTCCTGCTTCTTTATCCGGAAACCTTTGGAATACACAAAACCAGAAATAGACAGAATAAGAGTTCATGTTAATTTGTTTTAAAAAGCAACAATCATGGCCTTTTAATTAAAGTGGAAAAAAGTTATAAAAATGTGTTTACGGAATAACGGCGGCATCGAGAATGTCCGGATGTGTAAACAAGAGAGCCTCTAGTTCAGCTGGAGGCACCTATATATTATGCCAAATCCAAAACATAAGATTTTCCTCCTTCTAACTTACACCATTTTTCCATATAGAAACAAAAAGATGTATTAAACCTGATAGCCTTTGTATTTGATTAGTTCTTTCAATCGATCCACGACAAAAAGAAACCCATCGTCATCTATATAGCAGAGATCTCCAGTTTTAAGCCATCCGTCCAAAGTGATTGTTTCATTCGTAGCTTCTTGATTTTTAAAATAACCTTATAAGCAACAACAAAAAAACGGTCAAATAAAATTTACTTGTTCGTGTATTGTTTTCCGAAGATGTTTATACTGTTTCTTTTTTTTTCATTTCTATTCCTATATAACATAATTTTATTTCATACAAAAACCATATGCTAAATCTATTACTACCATGACAGTTTGAAATCATATATGCCCATGCGATACATAGAAAAGTCAACTACTTACATAAACCATATAGTAAAATCGTTACTACTACAGTACTACCTAACAACTAGAAATCAAATCAAATAAACTTTTTTTCAACAAACAGGTGATATATTTGATCATAATAAATTCATTTTTAAAATACATCAACAATAATCAAAGTTAGCGCACGAACTTACCTTTGGCAATAGAAGGCCCTTTAAGCCAGAGCTCCCCCGTTCTGTTGATACCCATGACCCGACCCGTATCCGGATCCACAATCCTCGCTTCCACACCGGACGACAACAACCCCACCGCACCGTATCTCCGGCTCTCCTCCAGCGAATTAATCGAAGCTCCTGCACCGTTGGATTCAGTCAAAGCGTATCCTGAAAAAATATCAACCGTTGGATATTTCTCCAAGAACCCCTCCGTCACCTCCTTACTCAACGGCGCTCCACCGCATCTCACCATTCTCAGGGAGCTCAGGTCATACTTGGCCTTGATCTCATCTGCTCCGTTAGTCATAGCTACTACAACGGGTGGCGCCAAAACAAGAACCGTAGCTTCGTACTTCTCGACGGCATCCATCATACCATGGAGATCGAATCTCTTGAGGATCACTACCTTTGAACCTACTGCTACGGTGGCCATAGCGAAGGTTAACAACCCGAAGGTGTGGAACATGGGAACGGTGCAGAGCAAAACCTCGTCTCTTTCCCATTTTTCCAAGACGAACTTCGCCACGTGAGCTGTTAAGTTCCGGTGAGACGAGATCACTCCTTTGCTTGGTCCTGTGGTACCCGACGAGTAAAGCATCACCGCAGTGTCCTCCTGGTTGACTCGGTCTCTGACTCTCCGTCCACTCGGTTCCTTGTTCATCATCTCGCTTAAAACCCCAACGACTTTGACTCCGGGAGTGGAACTCACGCGCTCGAGGACGACTGGGATACCGGAATCGGTGAGTTTGGGAGCCAGGTCGGGAGTCGTGAAGGCGAGCTTCGGGTTGCTGTCGGCGTTCTGTCTGGAGATCTCGCCGGCTGTGTTGAGAGTGTTTGCGGTGGTCACGACGGCGCCGAGTGACATGACGGCGAGGCAGACGATGGGAATGTATATTGAGTTTGGGGAGAGGATGAGGAAGACGTCGCCTCTACGTAATCCGAGTTCATGGTGGAGACACTCGGCGACGCGATCCACGGCTCTCCAAAGATCCGAGAAGCTTAACTGTTGGCCAGTGGCGGCGTCTATGAAGGCGGTGGTGCCGCGGTGCGGTTGAGAGGCGATGAAAGTTGTGACGTCAAGCCAAGGGTTCGCCGGAAGACTCAATGGTTTGCGTTTACTATAGAATGTAGAGTTTGATCTGCAGAAACCGCTTCTCGAATCAATAAGAGATGATCTTTCTTCTTCATTCGTCATTTTTTTTTTCTCTCTCTTTGAACTCAAACGAGTCAGATGTTTCGAGAGTGGCTGGTGATATTGAAATTAAATGTTGAGCAAAAATTTTGTTTTTTTCTTTCTAATAATGCATTAGCTGTTTCGATTATGTTAATATCAGTTTAATGAAAAAGGTTAATTGACACGTAGACTATCCACCAGCGCTCTCCATGAGATGATTGAGATACCCCAACGAAAGCATAATGATTTGATAGTTAGACTTTTGTCTTCTCTCACGTGCAGAAACCTACCAAACTAAACACAGGGTTTCATCTACAAAGTAAAAGAGTAAAATTTGTCTTGCATTAGGAGGGTTCCAGGAAAGTGTAAAATATAGTTGATGAACTCACAAGTCTTGGCGATAAGAGTGCAAAGGAGACTGAAATGGAAAAGACAAGAACTTTGTGACAAAGGGAAGAGTTGCCGTATGAACTTCTTTCGTGTTATAAGACAGAGAGTATTGGAACTCGCGAGCTAGGTTAATGTATGAGGTTGTTGTCCCAGACTCGTAGTATGTAAGGACGTAAGAGAGAACAAGAATTTACAGAAAAATTAAGCGTGTGAGAGAGAGTTTAAGATCTAGATATTTGTAAGCTTTAAAAACAGTGATTGTAGTTGATTTTCGGAAAAATTTCTAACGAGACGTAGGTTTAGACACATGAGTTAAGTTGAACTCGTAAAATTCTTGAATGCCACGCTATGTTCTTTTTTGTGTTTTTCATTCTTCTTTCTCATTTTTTTTTTTGTTATTGTTTTTGTTTTCATTCTCGATTGATTCTCAACAAACTTACATCAAGTGAAACCTCTAAATACTTAACATGATATAGCGTGGTTCAATCACGAAATGCGTTTAAATTCTTATTAATGGTGACGTCCTGTCATAATTTGGATCTGAATTCGAAGGTGTGCGTGTGTGAATATTGTAGATGACAAAATATATAGTTTGGTTTCATTCACTTTGTTCAAGATGATAGTGGTAATAATTCCAGTTAAACAAAAAGGTGGAACAAAAGAAATATCCAGTTACAAATGAAAACTTAAATGCAGAGAAATCCCTTGATTTGAGATCAGACCATCTCAATTTTATTTTATTTAAATTACAAATCTACAACTTATCTCTTATTATGTTTTTTTTTCGTGTGTACAAATTATTTCTTATGTTTAACATCAGAACATATTATATAACTAAAAGTAACAATGGTGATTCGTTTAAAGCTTAGAAGTGGCTAGTTTGATTAGGTCTTTACGAAGAGTCTTGCCCGATGGAGTTTTTGGTATGGAGTCTATGAAGGCGACCTTTCTTATTTTCTTATACGGTGCCACCTGTTCATTACATCATTCCACCAAAATTAAAATTAATTCTTTATTTGTTCCAAATTGATCTAATAAAGGTATAATCCTTAAAATATTTTTAAATGAACGTAATGTAATGATTGTGATTATAGAATTAAGCACCTGTGTAGAGATGAAGTCAATAATTTGTTTTTGAGAGAGATGGCTCTCAGGATGGCGTGAGATGTAAGCCATCGGACATTGTCCTGCTTCTTTGTCCGGAAACCTTTGCGATATACAAAGCCAAGAAGAAAGAAGAGAGTTACGTGTTATTTTTGATGTTTAAAAAACAGGATTATTGAAGCAAGATTGAAGAAGAAAAAGAAAACGAAAAAAATGACCGTAAGTGTTTACGGAATAACAGCTGCGTCGAGAACATCTGGGTGATTCAGTAACAGAGCCTCTAGTTCAGCTGGAGGTACCTATTATACACTCCAAAAACGTTAGATTTTTCCCTGTGAATTTTTGTTTGGTAAACCTAATCCATTAATAACCAAACATCATCCGATTGATATAATGAAGATATGTCTAACCTGATAACCTTTGTATTTGATCAGCTCTTTCAATCGATCAACAATAAAAAGAAATCCATCATCGTCAATGTAACAAAGATCTCCAGTTTTAAGCCATCCTTCTAAACTAAAAGTTCCTTTTGTAGCTTCTTCGTTCCTAAAATAACCTTTTATACACAAAGAAATCGGAAAATTTAATTGGAAAACTTTAGCTTTTTAATATTTTGAATATGCTCGTCACAACAAATATGTATAAGTATTCAGCAGCGTCTATTTTTACCTTTGGCAATAGAAGGTCCTTTAAGCCAGAGCTCGCCCGTTTTGTTGACATCCATGAGCCGACCCGTATCCGGATCCACAATCCTAGCTACCACACCGGACGACAACAACCCCACCGCACCGTATCTCCGGCTCTCCTCCACGGAATCAATGGAAGCTCCTGCACCGTTGGATTCCGTCAAAGCGTATCCCTGAAAAATATCAACTGTTGGATATTTCGCCATAAACCCTTCCGTAACCTCCTTGCTCAACGGGGCTCCACCGCACCTCACCATTCTCAGGGAGCTCAGGTCATACTTGGCCTTGGTCACATCTGCTCCGTTCATCAGAGCTACTAAAACCGGCGGCACCAAACTCAGATTCGTAGCTCTGTACTTCTCAACCGCTGCCATCATCTCGTGTAGCTCGAATCTCCGGAGGATCACAACCGTTGAACCCAATGCTACGGTGGCCATAACGAAGTTTAACATACCGTAGGTGTGGAACATCGGAACGGTACAGAGGAAGATCTCATTTGGCTCCATTGGCTCAACGATGTATCTTGCCACGTGTGCTATTAAGTTTCCGTGAGACGATATCACTCCTTTGCTTCGTCCTGTGGTTCCCGACGAGTAGAGAAGCATGGCCGTTTCGTCCTGCTGAACTCGTTCTCTGAATCGCCGCTCACTCGGTTCCTTCTTCATCATCTCGCTTAAAACTCCAACGACTCTGTCTCCACGAGTGGGTTCTGCTCGATCTAGGACAATGGAGATACCACAACCGGCAAGTTTCGGAGTCAGCTCAGGAGTCGTGAAAGCAAGAATCGGATTGCTGTCTGCGATCTGTCTGGAAATCTCGCCGGCGGTGTTGATAGGATTCGCGGTGGTGATGACGGCGCCGAGAGACATGACTGAGAGGCAGACGATAGGGATGGAGATGGAGTTGGGAGATAGGATGAGTACGACGTCGCCTTTCTTTATTCCCACGTCGCGGTGGAGACAGTCCGCAACACGATTTACGGCTCTCCAGAGATCGGAGAAGCTTAAGTGGTGGCCTGTGGCGGCGTCGATAAAAGCGGTTGTACCGCGGTGAGCTTGAGAGGAGATGAAAGTGGTGACGTCGAGTGAGGTATTCGCCGGAAGTGCCAATGGGTTGCGTTTACTGTAAAACGTAGAGTTTGCATTGCAGAAACCGTTTCTAGGATCGATGAGTGATGATGATGATCTTACGGAGTTCTTCATTTTTCTTCTGGTGGGATTAGATCATCTGATTTAGATGGATGCAAAGCTCTGAGATTGACAAAGTATTTATATTATGGAACTTAAGTCGATACGTCCCATGAAGTTAACAGCTCAGCGTCTCTCACTTAGACACTTGTTAACAGAATCAAACGTTTAATTGAAAAACGCGGGTAATGTATACATGAAGATGACATGACGTAGCGTATTATTAACCTAAAAAAAAGAACCTAATCAAGAGTACTAGAGTAGTTCCACTTTAATTATATTTCCATGCTAAAGAAGTTATACTACCAATTTGTCAGTACAATTAACGTGAATCTGCTTGTACATATCCAGAGTTTCCCGGCAATTAGCCAGTACATTTTACATCATACAACTGGGATATCTGTAAATGGCATAACAAGTTAGCTGTTGTACAGTATCCAAGTTTTAACTTTCGCTAAATATAATCAGGTCTTAAATTTGGCTATGTTGTTATATTTTGCCATAAACTATTAATATATACATACTGAATATTGGATTGGATATAACGAAACTAAATCTAAAATTACTAAAATATATATAAAAAAACTAGATCATCAGATCACCCAAATGATGGATTGGATATAACGAAACAAGAAGATTACTAAATTATTTTGACATTCCATATTTAGAAAATTTCTACATGATTTTAAAATTTTGCCTGTAACTAATTGAACATTCTAGGGATATTATGAATGGAACACAAATAAATAGAATAGTGAAGGTTTTTTTTATTTCATTCCATTCCATTCATTCCATGTATAAGTTCTTTATTTCATGATTTCTTTTTTAATTACATTCCATTTTTTTCCTACATATTCCACTGGAATTTTTGGAGTGAAATTTGTACTTAAATGGTAAATTTCTTTTGGAAATTACAGGAATAAATCATTCCATACAATTTCATTCCATAAAATATTAATCCAGTTGCAGCCTTTGATTATTTTGGCAAGTATTTTGGACATCCTAATCCAAATCCAATCCATAATTACACTGGCTGATATATATTGCACGGATCTAAATAATTCATAATTCAACTACTTTTATTGAAGAAATTTTGGATAGTTGAAATCAATAACATCTGTAATCAATCCGTTAATCCGAACCCAAATCCATATGCATTAGTTCACGTAAATCTTGTAGGTTGAGTTTTGACTCCACGGTCATATATATATCCACATGAATGCATGGAAATTGTTATATACTTTTATATTTATTGTTCCATAAAGGTGGAATATCTGATAATTATACGTGGAGATAGGTTTTTATTAAAGTCTTGTAACAGTTTTAGAGCTGGGAGTTGGAAGTGGCGAGCTTTATGAGATCCTTGCGTAGAATCTTGCCTGAAGGATTTTTTGGTATAGAAGATACAAAAGCCACTTTCCGTATCTTCTTGTACGGTGCTACTTGTTTTGCTACAAAGTCCATCAATGACTTCTCTGATAAGAAGCTTCCTCTTTTCCTTACAACGTACGCCATCGGAAACTGCCCGACTTCTCTGTCCGGAAATCTGTAGATTTTCAAAACATTGAAAACTCAAGATTGTTGCTGATACAAAAATGGCTAGTGTCGCTATTGTTGTGACTTACGGGATTACTGCAGCATCAACGATTTCAGGATGAGTGAGCAGCAAAGCTTCTAGCTCAGCCGGAGGGACCTATACACGTAGGTCAATGATCACCAGAAAAAAAAGAAAGAATTAAATGCGTTTCTAATCTACAGGTCTATAAAATCTGATCTGAGGAGGATGTTAGACAAGAGCATAATGTTGGAATATACACACAGTCATAATTTGGGTAAACCAATCAATAACCGACTTAGTCAAAATGAAATAAACAAAGGTTGTCTTTTAACCTGGTAAGCTTTGTATTTGATTAGCTCTTTCAGTCGATCCAATATAAAAAGAAATCCTTCATCGTCGATGTAGCAGAGATCTCCAGTTTTTAGCCATCCTTCTGAATTAATAGCTTCTTTTGTAGCTTCTTCGTTTCCAAAATAACCTAGAAGATATAAAAAAATATAAAATTAATTCAAAAATCTTTGATTTGAACTATACTTCTTGGGCACGGTAACATATTACCCGCGTCTATTTTACCTTTTGTAATGGCGGGACCTTTGAGCCAAAGCTCACCTGTTTGGTTCACACCCATGATCCGATCCATATCCGGATCCACAATCCGCGCTTCCACACCGGACGACAACAACCCCACCGCACCGTGTCTCCGACTTTCCTCTACCGAATCCGTCGAAGCTCCTGAGCTGTTTGATTCCGTCAAAGCGTACCCTTGAAAAATATCAACCGTTGGATATTTCTCTAAAAAACACTCGGTAACCTCCTTGCTCAATGGAGCTCCACCGGATCTAACCGTTTTCAGTGAGGTCAAATCGTACTTGGCCTTGATCAAATCTGAGCCGTTGATCATAGCTACCAAAATAGGCGGCACCAAAACCAGACTCGTGGCTCTGTACTTGTCAATCGCCGCCATCATATCGTGGAGATCAAACTTTGGGAGAATCACCACCGTCGAACCCATAGCGACGGTGGCCATGGCGTAGTTCAGTAAGCCGAAGGTGTGGAACAACGGAACGGTGCAGAGGAAGGTCTGATTTGTCTCCAATGGCTCCGCGATGTATCTCGCCACGTGTGCGATTAAGTTTCGATGAGACGATATCACTCCTTTGCTTCTCCCTGTGGTTCCCGATGAGTATAGAAGCATCGCCGTCTCGTCCTGGTTAACTCGGTTTCTGACTCGCCGCTCACTCGGTTTCTTTTTCATCATCTCGCTCAAATTCCCAACGACTCTGACTCCAAGAGTGGACCCCACGCGCTCTTCGTCGTCCTCCGTGAGGACAACCGAGATGCCGGCTACTTTGTGAGCAAGACCGGGAGTTGCAAAGGCGAGCTTTGGATTGCTGTCTTCCATCTGTCTGGAGATTTCCCCGACGGTGTTGAGAGGATTCGCAGTGGTGATTACGGCGCCAAGTGACATGACGGAGAGGCAGACGACAGGGATTGTGATGGAGTTTGGAGAGAGGATGAGTACGACGTCGCCTCTCCGTATTCCCATGTCGTGATAGAGACACTCGGCTACACGATCGACGGCTCTCCAGAGATCGGAGAAGCTTATACTGTGGCCTGTGGCGGCGTCGATGAATGCGGTGGTGCCATGGTGAGCTTGAGAGGAGATGAAAGTGGTGACGTCAAGCGAGGAGCTCGCCGGAAGTGGCAATGGGTTGCGTTTACTGTAGAATGTCGAGTTTGCATGGCAGAAACCGTTTCTAGGAGTAATGAGAGTTGATGATGACCTTTCAGAAACAGCCACTTTCTTCAGGTGGGGAGATGGATGATGCAGCTCTGAGATTGTTAATAACATATAAATTAATTTTCTATCTAGCAGTGAGATTCACCAGCTATGCTCGTTTAGTCGTTTGCAATGTTACGATTTTTGCTATCGAGAAATTTATTTACAACTTATGGCTGTTGTTGCACTTGGTTCAATTATGTTTCTTGTGCTTTTTAATTGTCTCGTTTTCTTTTGTATATAGGGAGTTTATCTTGTATCGAAATTCTTAAGGAAGTTCATATGAATGAAAAACTTTACAGGCCGGTTAAACCAAAAAGGAAAATGAGCTGAACCATAGAGTCATTAAAATAGCAAACCTGGACTTGCTTTTGATGGAGCGATTGATGTGTTGGAATAGAACCTCCGGGGATTCAGCTGTAGCCCAACAAAGGGATAAAGCAGAGGAAGAGCTAGGCAGCTGGGCGGCGAGCTAATGGAGAAGATCTTGCCATAGAGTGAGGAGAGAGGAAGCTTTTGCCAACCTAATGGTGTAATTCCGTCACACCGCAAAGTTGATACCATATGTGATATACTACGAGTGATGGTGAATCTTTGAAACCCGACCATAGATACTGCAAGAGCCATCTCAAAGAATATATACCTCAAATATGAAAATAAGTCTTTGTATGGAGACGGTTGACTACGGGACCTTTACATTCGAGAATTGTAAGGTACGCCCATTGAAAAAATGAGAATTACAGTGTGGTATGGGCTACTTATACCCACTGTCACAATAATACTCTTTTAAAACACAACGAAATGCGAGTATTAGAGTATACATATATACCCAGACCTCGTAGAATCTATGTGTACGGAGTTCTGGTTTATTCATTTTCCCATGCTAAAGAACTTCGATTAAAACTTACCCAAACTACATCATGTCCATCCGAAAAATGTGAAAGTGCCAGAACATTTCCAGGAATTCCCTGACAATTGATCAGGCACATATTTTACATGCGAAATGGTTAAAAAGGTGTAAAACTTAGGTGTAGCGTAGCATTCTAAGTTTTTTTTTTTTTTCTTTGTAATATTTAGCTACATAAATCTGTGTTAAAATTTGGCCCTGAGCTAATTTTGATCACAAACATGTTATAGACTCTATATTGAAAGTAACATCATTCTCCACATTATTAATGTGTAATCATCTTCCGTCTTTTCAGACCTCAGGATAATATATCGATCTACATGCATGAAATTTGTTTTTTGCTTCTTATATTTCTACAGAACTGACATAATACAATACGCGGATACTGGCTCTCAGCATAAGACTTGTAACAATTTCAAAGCTTAGAGTTGGAAGTGGCGAGCTTGATGAGATCCTTGCGCAGAATCTTGCCTGAAGGATTCTTTGGTATGGAAGATACGAAAGCCACTTTTCGTACCCTCTTGTACGGTGCTACTTGTTTCCCTACAAAGTCCATTATCGACTTCTCTGACAAGAAGCTTCCTGTTTTCCTTACAACGTACGCCATTGGAAATTGCCCTACTTCTTTGTCCGGAAACCTTTAAATCGCCAAAACATTATAAACTCAAATACTGTTTCTGGTAGAAAATTAAAAACACCAAAAATTAGGTGATATTGTGGCTTACGGGATAACTGCAGCATCCACGATTTCAGGATGAGTAAGCAGCAAAGCCTCTAGCTCAGCTGGAGCGACCTGTGCAACGATTACCAAAACAACTTTAGCACAATTTCATCTATTTGCAAGATCGAGCCAAAGATAGAAGGACTAATTTTCTAATATACTCCACTCCATCTCGACAAGCTTATCATACACACAAACAATCATAATACCAAGGCACACAAATTACATCTTAGTTCAATAGAACAAACAAGGTCAGGTTTCAAGGATTTTAGTCATAACCAAAACACATAATTTAAACAAAAAAAATAATGATTTTGATTCTGCTGCATAAGGACTACATTCTATAACAGCATTATGGATCCTGTTTAAATAAATCTATGATGCATATGTTACCTGGTAGCCTTTATACTTGATCAGTTCCTTTAACCGATCAACCACAAAAATGAATCCATCTTCATCGATAAAGCAGAGATCTCCAGTTCTTAACCATCCTTCAGAGTCAATAGTAGAGCTAGTCGCTTCCTCATTGCTGAAATAACCTGCCAAGAACAACAACAACACCCTCAAAAATCCTGCTTTGAAGAAAACAAACATTGAAGAAGAATTAAAAAAAAAGTACCTTTCATTATAGAAGGACCCTTGAGCCAGAGCTCACCGGTCTGGTTCGGTCCAAGACTCTGACCCGTAACCGGATCAACAATCTTTCCCTCCATGCTAGCTGACAATTTCCCGGCAGTACCGTATCTTCGGCTTTCCTCAACAGTATCCGTTGAAGCTCCAATACCCGTTGACTCGGTCAACCCATAGCCTTGTAAAATCTTGACCGTCGGATACTTATCCATAAATCCCTCTGTCACCTCCTTACTCAACGGAGCTCCTCCGCACAAAACAGTATGCAGAGAGCTCAGATCATACTTAGCATTAATCTGATCCGCACCGTTGATCATCGCCACAAGGATCGGCGGCACGAGAGGAAGATACGTCGCTTGATACTTCCCAATCGCCGTCATCATCTCGTCCATCTCGAACTTGGAGAGAACGACGATCGTCGATCCGTAAGCGAGGAGTCCAGTAGCGAACGCTGCTAAGCCGTAGATATGAAACATAGGGACGGTGCAGATGAACCGTTGCTCTCCTTGAGATCCATCGTCAGATCCAAACCGATTCACAACGGTCTGCACCATCGCTATAAGGTTACGGTGAGAAGAGACGACTCCTTTGCTCATTCCCGTGGTACCTGAAGAGTAAAGCAAAGTCGCCGTGTCGTCCTGGTCAACTCGCTCCATGACTCGAGTTCCACTCGGCTCTCTCTTCATCATCTCCACCAGTCTTTTCACCTCTCCCACCGAGTCAACTCGTTCCTCGTCGTCCATGAGAACGAAGGGAAGCTTCTTGGAACCAGACGCGGCGACGATCTTAGGTAGGAGCTGTGACGTGGTGAAGGCGAGGACGGGGTTTGAGTCTTTGATCTGTTTAGCGATCTCTCCGGCAGTGTTGAGAGGGTTCGTGGTGGTGATGACTGCGCCGAGTGACATCACGGAGAGACAGACGACGGGGAATAGAATGGAGTTCGGGGAGAGGAGAAGGACGACGTGGCCCTTGCGGATCCCCATGTCGTAGAGACAGTCGCTGACGGATTCCACTGCACGCCATAGCTCGGAGAAGGTGAGATTTTTACCGGTTGAGGCGTCGATGAAGGCGATACGGCCGCGATGAGCTTGAGAAGATATGAAAGTGGTGACGTCGAGGGAGGGGTTCGGAGGAAGCGGAATCGGCCTACGTTGACTGTAGAATGTCGAGTTGGAGTTGCAGAAACCACTTCGATAATCAACTGAAGCCATCTTTCTCTCTATATTTTAATCTAAATTTGTTTCTCTGTAGCTTTGACCACACTTGGCCTCTGAAGAAACCTTTTGACTTTTATAACAGTGTGTAAAGCCGCCGCCGACCAGACATCCTCGCGTTTCTGTTCCGCGATATTTCCAGTTCGTTGGTTGCCACGTGAAAATTATGGTTTTAATAATAAGCTAAACAGTAACGTGGGACCTTTTGTAAAGAATATCATAATGTTGGGCTTAGGCCTTTTTCAACAAGCCCAGATGTTTTAATCAACTCAATTAGAATCACCCGGATGGATTTTCAAACCGGAGGAGAAAGACTGGAAAGAGCGGTTCTGAAATGATTATTTAGCGCCATATTATGTTCTCTCTCTCCGATTATTTAGCGCCATATTATACTTAGAGAGCTTGAAAAAATAAATACCTAAGGTAATATGTGTTTGTGACTTTCTGAATTGATTTATATTCACAACTATAAGATGATAATGTCTAATCATTCTAATTCTTTACAGGTGGATATAGCTTTTGTCTGCCACAAGTGAAAATTAAACAGGAGACATCTTAGCTGTAATAATATTAAGAAGCGAAACTCTGGTCTGTATCAGTCGCCGGAAAATACATCCCAATTCGATCTCAAGCTCCTCGACAGCGATCTGTGCTGCCTCCAACCTTGTACTCGCGCTCTGCACCGCTACTTCGTCCCACACATCATCGAAACAGCAAAATCGCATCGTAAATATGGAAGACATTGACCTTTTGCTCTGTTTTTTCTCGAGCCAAGGAATACACACGAGGGAGAACAGAGACTCAACCATAGTCACAATGGCTCTTCTCACTTCTTTCAAAACCTCTGCAACAAACAGAAGGTTCTGCTCTATTCTCTGCATCACCATCGTCCCTCTTCCTCCTTTAATACTCTTTAGAGTATTCAAGCACTTGAGTGTTTCCTTCTTGAGCTTGTTCCTATACCGGTTATACGCTGCGATTTTCACATTAATGTTCGATTCGTTGCAGCGTAGAGTCAGTTGAAGCTCTTCTAGGCTATGTCTCACGAGTGTCATGACATCTTTCGACACATTACAGACGTCTAACATTCTTACTGAAGCTTCAGAGACTTGCTCGATCCATTTCTCTTTTCCTTGTTGACACAGAGACTGTCTTGCTTCTGGACAGTGATCGAGAAGATAGTTTGCGCAGTCTTGTAAATCTCTCAAACCTTCCAAGTCCATTTGCGCCATTCAGTTGGTACCTTAAAAGGGTATTGCTTGATTCACAAGAAAAGGTGAGGAAAATCAGAGGAAAAAGGACTCTAATGAGAGATTGGTTTGTAATTAGGGTTTATGCTTGCAGGGAGACTCAATATATAGGTAATGTATAGATTGGAGTGAAGGTAGATCTGACAATGATGAGGAAAGTACGAGGAAGAAACCTTGAGGTGTTTTTTGACATTTTGTACGGACGTGAAGACATATGTGGAGGAACCAGGTCATTTAGGTTATACTTTCAAACTAGTTGAAGTTTGGAGTTATTAAGGAACCTTCCGTTTAGCACCGGACTAAGACTACATTATGGATTTAATCAGATATTGTTGTCTACACAACAAAACAAAACAAATGACAATTTTTAATGTAAATTATAATCGAGTACCTTTGTCAGAAATTATACATGAACCAAGCCAGCCAGTGTAAATTTGTAATCATCTGAATCGTAAAGAATCAATATCAGAAAGAATTATTTTTATATTATTTATTTATTATATCTGAGATGTTCCACAGTTTTATTTGTATTGTCCATGTCGGTTTAATAATGTCATATATATTGAAACTAAAATTCGCTAATAACAAGATTAAAAATTCCAGCAAAGTATGTTTTACATTAAATCATGTCACCGGGGACAGTTTTAAAATTATAGAGATATATATGTACGTGCAAAAAAATATTGATTGTGTATGCTAAAATGTTATTATAACATTTCCTCAAATCTTGATTATTAGATAAGCAGATTCGGAGCAGATTCGTATAAACAGTATATCACCTGATATATCCGAAGTCACTCCAAGTTTCCACCTCACAATTTGTTGTGTTGTTCGAGCATAAATCTAATTATTTCGATTTTCCATTTAGAAGTTTACAGCTTCCCCAGATCTTGATTATTGCATATAATCTAATCTTGATTATTAAATACTTCCACTATGCATATCAGCATATAGTGTTATTAGATAAGCAATGCCGACGTCTCGTAAATTTGTTTGATATGATGATATCATATGGATTTGTAAGAAGTGACTTAATATGAGTACTTCTACCAAGTGTATAAGAAGTGGAAGATTGTTTTCTTATGTGTTGAAGTTTGCCTTTTAAGAGAAGTAGTAAAGTTTAAATACAGTGAGGGATCGCATCTTTGAATCATTCTCAAACAGTTATCTATACGGAGGAGACTTCTTGTGACGCAAGAATACCATCTCGGTTACGCTACATCAGAGGCTTCTTGCCCTTCCTTCCTTCTCAAAGATTGCTCCTCTGTTCTAGACCTTCCTCAGATTAGTTCAGTATGTGTTTCGCTCGGCCCACGCCCACGTACGTAACATGTTCGATGTGTCTCTCCTCTTTTTTTTATCCCTGCTCTGCTTATTGTCATTGTTCGCTACACTTCTATTTCTGGTTCTGATTCAACAAAGGGAGATTAATGTATCATATTCGCAATAAGTTCTCCTAAACTGTAGGCACACAACTCGTAGTGGAGAAATTTGAGAATGTGTAGTGACTTGTGAGCATTTTTTTTTTTTTGACTTGGAATTAATCTCAGTTCATGATTTGAAATTTTGAATACATCTTATTATCAAATATTAAAGGCACAGAGACATATATTTATATCTCTAATGTCCACAACAAATACATATGTCTAATGTCCACAATCAAAACTCTTCCAAGAACACGAGGGTAAAATAGATAGAAGACTATATAAGAACTAAATCAAAACGGTACACTAGGGGCACATCAAGTCAAGTTCCTCATAAGTCTGCTTCGAGTTTGTAGCTAATTTCTCCATAGATTTGAAAATCTGTTCCATGCGAGACTTCAGATTTAAACTCCCGATTACTTCAACAGATGGCACTATCTTCATCTTCCTCTGCATCTTCTGATCTTCCTTCTCTAGCATCACAAGTTTCCTCTCTATATCTTTATCGCCGCCATTAATATTCCTCTGCTCTTCCAACTCCATCCTCTGTTTCTCCACCTGACGGTTTACGTGCATCAAGATCGTGTAAACCGCTTCCGTAAACTCCTTTTCTCCATCTGATCTCTCAAGGGTTTGTGACCAACTGTTAATAGCACCAAACAATGGTGGCTCTTCTGAGAGATCTGGTGTTGGTTCTTGAGGTTCTTGCTTCAGACATCTCATTAGCCAATTGTTCAATGCCTTAACATACTGAACCTGCGCATCTATCCAGTTTGACAGGCTTTGGCTCCAGCTTCTCAACTCCAGCTTCAACTCCATGGCAAGCTCAAGCTGAGATATGTCTAGGTTTCCCTTTAATGCCATCTTATCAAGCTTCTTAGCCTCTGCGATTACTCGGAATTGCCTACTATGGGATTCTAGCATAGAGCTCCACATCTCAGACAGCCTAAATTGAGACAAAAACAAGCTGAGAGTTCTCAAACAAAATCTTAAAACTTACGGTGAAGGTAGTTACTTATTTAGTAGTACCTGTGGATCAATTCTTTCATCTGGGACCAGAGCTCTTCATCGCGTAACTTGTTTATCATAAGACATATGTTGTCTATCTTATGGATAGAGACTCTTATTCTCGTAGATAAGCACTGAATTGAAGAACGAACAGCT
This sequence comes from Sisymbrium altissimum, assembly GCA_900406495.1. Lineage (NCBI taxonomy): Eukaryota > Viridiplantae > Streptophyta > Magnoliopsida > Brassicales > Brassicaceae > Sisymbrium > Sisymbrium altissimum. The sequence continues at coordinate 65,051 of OVBI01000165.1, forward strand.
TCAATTTTGCTTAGATCTGTAGTTTTCCCTTCCAGTTTCCTCAACTGTTTGTAGCTCTTCATGTGAGATGTGCGGAGTTTCTCCTCAGCCTGTGAAATAACAATCAAAAGTCAAAGGAGCATTTAAAACACTTGAAATCATTCAGCAGTTTTGAATTTACCTTTACTTCTTGGTACAGTTTCTTCTCCCACATGAAAAGTTTCTTCAGAGTAGATGAAAGATTACTGACATTAGATCCAAAATCTTCCACTGGTTTGGGATGCATAGGTGCCATATTCTTCCCGTAGAGAACGTTTGAAGCAGCTGATATCGAACAAAAAAAATCAGAATCAGAAGCAAATAGAGAGTGACTGGCATGAACAAGAAATCGAACATTTTACCTTGATAAACTGAACTTTTCTGGTAATATCTGAATCTCGACGTATCGAACATCTTCGAAACATCATTCCCTGCTTCCGAAGCTTTCTTGAACAACTCCTGCAATTGCTTTGTCACGTCCGAGAAATCTGACGAAACGTTTTCATCCTTTGATTCTCTGCTTTTCACCGGTTTAAGTTTCTTCTTCTTCTCTGAGATTTTTGGGATACACTTCTCTTCCTCTGTTCCGACTTTCTCATCGTTTTTGCTAATAGCAGCATTTTTCTGAACCTTCTTCTTCGTCGACTTATCTTCATCAAGACAACGAGTTGTCTCTCTATCCTTCAACTCCTTGACATTCGTAGTGTACGGAAACTCATAGCTCTCGAAGAAATTGATAAAATCCCACGCGCTCGGAGGCGGCGGCGGTGGAGGCGCTGTTGTTCCAGTGCTGTAAACGTAGTTCCGGGAGTAGAACGGTTCATGGTTCGGAGTTAAGGCTTCGAGTTTCGGACATCTGAAGAGATGGCAATCCGGACCTTCATCTTCCTCGCATTCCGAGTCGAATTTGGGTGGCAGTTCGGAACCTGAACTGCTGCTCACGGAGTGAGTCGGGGAAGAGGATTCCGGAGAAGAAGTGTCCGGAGACTCAACGGCTTCGGAGTCAACATCCGGCGGAGACTCGACGGCTTGATCGAAGAATCTATGGAGAGCTGGACCGACTGTGTTTAGAGAGAGCAGATAAGCTGCGTGTGCGTCAGCTAGTGCGTAGCTACGGCGGAGCGTTTCCTCTAGTGAGTTGCAGCGGTCTCGGCATAGAGCTACGGCTGGCAAACCGTCGAGCTTCGAGGAGGAGCAGCCCATAACGGTCGTCTGAGAAGTTGTGTTTTTTTCAAAAACTCGGGTTAGACTTAGGCATATATAATCACGAGAATAATTACGTGATTAACGTGTAAATTAATTGAGAATGAGTGAATGAGTCAACTGTTTGTGAGTCCCATATAATGCTGTGGCGGGATCCCATAAATAAAATCTATTTTCTGATTAAGTTTTTAGTTTTAGCCTTTTTTTTTTTTACGTTTTGAATGACTGTCAATAACTCAATACATTATTCAGTTAAAGAAATTGACAAAATAATTAATTATTGTTCAGTTTTTTTTTTCTTGCCGTTTAATAAGTTTACAGTAAACCAACTGTGGTTTTTTTTGAAACCGTAGTGAAACAATTCTTCTAGCTACTAGATCACTCTGAGTTGGCTGATTCGACTTTGTCTTTCTTGCATTCATGGCTCTAATTATAGTAACTACGTGTCTTAGGCAAGTTTATAATAGTAAAAAGGCATTACATTTCAAAAGGACACTCATATCGCAGTGACATTGTCACATATAAACAAGTTGTTATGATTGATGTTAAAGAAAAAAGAGTAAATGTTTATGATTAAAAATATAAGAGCCGTTTTTTTTTTCTTATAGGAAAAAGGACGTAAACTCGTAATTAGGCTCCTTTTGCTTTTTTTTTTTTCTATTTTAATTTTTTTTTAAAAAGCTTATATATAGTTTTTATTTTATTTTTCCTGTTATTAATGTTCAAGAATTTGACGGCTTTGTTTTGGGCATTTGCTTTGTATTTTTCAATCTTCAATATACAATTCTAGTGAAATAAAAGAAATGATACAAATTTTCAATTTGGAAACTAGTAACAATAACTAGTAATTAGTTTCAACTTTTTAAAAAACTAGTAATTGGATTATAGACGTTGCATTAGTTCATTTTTCTTTTCACGGTACATTGCATTGCTTTTTTCCTTTTCTTTTTGTTGTTGATACGGTGCATTGATTTAATGGGGTCCAAAATGTTAAAATGGTTTTTGTTATTGAACCGTGCAATGTTCAACTACGGGAATCATTGAAGCATAGAAAGTGGAAAAAGACGTGGTTTCGAAAAGTTAAAGGTAAAAGGTTAAAAGTTAAAATTAAAAAGGTTTGAGATTCAAAGTAACGTAAAAGTATTATTATATTTTATATGATATATCGTGCTCCAAAAGTACATCTGCCAACCTCATATTTTAATCCATTTTTTTCCCCAAACTCAAAGCTCACGACTTCAGCTTCACGCAAAACGAAATTGAAGTTTTTGTCAAGAATTAACCCTACATTACCTCACTGATCATCTCCAACATAATCTCCCATATCTTCAAAGTTAATACAGCTTAATATAATGTTCTTTACACACTACACCTCCCATTCTCTATATTGTTCATGTTTTGTATTCACTTTTTTCTGAGAGAGGGTTATATATGTAGTATGCACTAAAATTATCTACACTTTTTAGTCATGGTATATACATGGTCTTTTCTTTTGTATATTGAAAATTTTTGCGAGAAAGAGAACATAAAACTTACAGTTGCTTTTTTGTTAAAATAATATTTATAGTTTATTCACATACACCTATATATATTAGAACCAAGAAAGTCATTCCCAACAAATACTGAAAGACACAATATTGGCGAAAACTCTATATAAATGTTCCATTTTTAGCAAAGAAATACACAAAAAAATGTTTTAACATTTTTGTTTTGGTTAGTCTTCTTTCCAATTGACTAATTAAGTGCAAGTTAGAAAATGGTGGAATTCGGAGAGGGATCCCTCTTTTCCATTTTTGTTCGTATCATGTATCTAGTTTTTCTCGGTATATATATGTATCATGTTTCTAGCTGTTGACCTGTTGTAGCAATTTACTGATTACCATAACAACATTTTCAAACAAATGTTCTTCGGAAGTTCTTTTTTTCATCTATTAGATATATACATGACTGGAATCAAACTACATGGTATATATATATATATATATAGTCTAAAACATTGATGCTACATAAGTGCATATAGATAGAACTGCGGCCTAAAAACCATGAAATTATTGTCAGTAACCTAATCCAATCCTCTAAAATTATGTAATTGTGCATGAACGAGCGTCTGCGCACGTCTCAACTTAAAAGTCTTCAACTTAGAGTGAGACTTTGAACTTTTTTGGTTTTGAAGCTTTTGAGAAGATAGGACGAAATAAAAAAGCTGAAGCTAAAATATAGAATGCACGAGGATCTTTAGTGTCTTCTGAAAGAAGCCCATATCTTGAAAAGAGAAACAAATTCTTTATATTTTTGAGTGAAACAAAGGAATGTTTCTTTTTTTGGGATGGTGGAGATCCACCTACTCGGATTTTGTCATCTTATCACTACTTTTTCTTACTTTTCTATTTACGATATTCCCATGCGTATTATATTGAACTATTGAATAGATATAAATTTTTATCCATTTACGATTTACCCATATCCGCAAAACTAACAGAAAACAAAGACAATTGTCGTATACAACATTTGATAGTATATTATCAACCACGAAAGTTTGATCCATTCATAGTTTTTCAGGGTCGGCAAACATTCGTACTTACCTTACTGTTCTTTATCATACGTTTAGCAATCTAAATTACGCAGTCAGCTTTCTTCTTTTCACCCAAGGCTTGCGAAAAGATCGCATACAAACAAATATCATTTTAAATTAACGGTCATAAGATCATGAAAGCATCACGTGCCTCGTCTCTGTGGCTTTGCTATGACGTTGTAACAAACGTAATGATAATTTTTAACCATTTACAAACAGCGTAATGATAACATTCATGATTTGATGCTTTTTTTGTTCAGTGATCGTACAACGTTACAACGGTCTAACTTCACTGGGCCTAACTGAGTAATAGACAATTCATGGGACTCTAACTGGGCCGATTCCATTCAAAGCCCCTTTAAGTGACCTGACTAGTGATACTATTTCTTTCTTCATTTTGTTTCAGGAATTTGCTTATAAACTACAATTGAAGTTAAGGAAATCAACGAAAATCAAAATATGAAAAAGATGATGAGTCACCTGAAACCCTTCTGGGCTTCTGTTTATTCTTATTTATCTATTGGGCTTTAATATATTAAGTAAGGCCCATTAGTATCATAAGCAGCACGACACCAGCAGAATCAAACTGGGAAGCATCTGATTTCACTGGTTATCTACCTGAATTCGTGCGTGCGTCAGCTCAGGCGACAATGCAAGGAGGATCGTCGGGAATCGGATACGGCTTGAAGTATCAGGTGATTCCTCATCATCTTCTTCCAGTTTTCCGATCTTCGTTGATTCCTTTAGCTTCTCCGAAAGACGAAATGTATTAGTTTTCAGGCGAGATGTATATCGGATGTGAAAGCCGATACAGATTACACCAGCTTTCTCACTGGAACCCTAAGTTTGAAAGAAGAAAACGAGGTGAACCCATGTTTTTCTATTGGTCCATGTTTCGTTTACTGAACAAAGTTTGTTCCTTTACCATTTTGAGATGATGCTTTTTAAAAAAGGTTCATCTGCTTCGTCTGTCATCTGGTGGATCTGAGCTGATATGCGAGGGTTTGTTCTCTCATCCTAATGAGATATGGGACCTTGCTTCTTGCCCTTTCGATCAACGCATTTTCTCCACTGTCTTTTCCACTGGTAAGTTCTCATTCTCTTCAAGTTGATCAGTTTCTAAAAATTGTATCTTTTTGGATTAGTTTTGGTAAAATGAGAAGTTTTTGTATTGAGTTGAAGCTTTAATGTGTGGAAAAAAACTTATAATGAATGATTTGATCGTGTTAAGGTGAATCATACGGAGCAGCGATTTGGCAAATTCCTGAGCTTTATGGTCAACTGAATTCCCCACAATTGGAGCGTATTGCATCTCTTGATGCACATGTTGGTAAGATTAATTGGTGAGTTGATGATTTATCGTTTCAGCAGAGTCTATTGCTGCTACAGTGGTGCAGAAAGGTTTAGAACTTGTTTCACTTTTTATCTACATCTTATGAAGCTGACTCTCTGTCTCTCTTTTGGAGACAGTGTTCTTTGGTGGCCTTCTGGAAGATGTGACAAGTTAATCAGCATGGATGAACAAAATATTTTCTTGTGGAGCTTGGACTGTTCGAAAAAGTCTGCTGAGGTGATTTAGCTACCAACTCCTTTTTGTTGGTGCTTTTGCCTTTGTGTATTTAGATTTTTTATTTTTTAAGGTGTTTCCTTTAACAGCTTTAGCTTTTATGTAGGTTCTATCTAAGGATTCGGCTGGGATGTTGCATTCTTTATCCGGTGGAGCATGGGATCCACATGATGTAAATGCTGTCGCAGCAACTGGTGAATCATCTGTTCAGTTCTGGGACCTGCGTACCATGAAGTATGGTATCACTGTTGATCTCCTCTGTTCCCATTAAAATTAACATAACATTTTCCTGCTTATGCATTTGGGAGGTTTTACATGTCGATTATACTCACACTCATGATTACATGCTCTCATGGGGAAATGACTGTTAGTTGCTTTGTTTTTTGACCTGTTCACATGAACCCATCTATATATGTTGAGGTTTGCCGTTGTTTACACAACACAGGAAGGTTAATGCAATTGAACGTGCCCATGTACGAGGGGTTGATTACAATCCCAAGAGAGAGCATATACTTGTAAGACTTTCCTCTTGTGTTCTCAAGTACCTCCGTAGCACTGAACAATACTCTCTTTGGATTCAGTATAAGGTGTTATCATATCTTTGTTGTGATGAATTAAACATTCGGTATGTAGATAACAGCAGAAGATGAATCTGGCATACATGTCTGGGATCTCCGGAAGGCCAAGGCTCCTGTCCAAGAGCTTCCTGGTCATACGCATTGGTAGGTTTGTTTGCATTTTTCTTTTCTGTTTTTTTTTCTTCTATAGAAACCAGTTGCTTGAGACGTGAATTTGTATGTTTCCGTCAAATTTCGCAGGACATGGGCTGTCAAGTGTAACCCTGAGTATGACGGACTGATTCTGGTACTCTCTTTCTCCTTCTTCATGTTTCTTAACAGAGTTGGATCATCCGACATAGTAGCTATGTGTATGGTGCTGTCTCGGTCTTTAGCTGAAATAGGTTGAGCAAGGGTGATGAATGATGGTTTTTCCTCTGGTACATGCTATCTTTTAGCTTGGAATGCAAAGCCTCTGCTTTAACTCGCGATCTAGATTTTGAAAGTGTGGTTACTGATCATTTGAAGTAAAACAGAGTGCTGGAACAGACTCAGCTGTCAACTTGTGGTATGCCTCAGCATCATCCACTAATGAAAAAACCCCAGAAAGGTTGTTACAAAGCTCTTATTCTCCTGTTCCCACCTATGAATATGATTTGCGTTGTTTTGAAAGTCGTTTTGTTCCTACCATCTATCTCAGCCCTGTTGAATCAACACGTCAGCGTGTAAACCTGTTGCTCAACTCATACACTGATTATGAAGACAGTGTCTATGGTGAGTTCTCGTAAGAACCTTATAATGGTACCATTCTCTTGTGAAACAAACTACACTCTTGACATTACTGTTTGATCACAACACAGGCCTTGCTTGGAGCTCACGTGAGCCTTGGGTTTTTGCATCATTGTCATACGACGGAAGGGTAAGTGAATTTTTTTTTGGTATCATCGAATCACAAGATGATACAAACTTATCTGAAGCTTTTATGCGTTCATCTGATTAATTTCTCTTTCTTGTATATATACATTATATGTTAGGTCGTGATCGAATCCGTGAAGCCTTTCCTTCCGAAACTGTAATAAAAACTCAGCATCTCTTTTGCTCTGCCCAGACACGGTCCATCGAAATTGGCACTATTGTCTTTACAACAATGTACTTTTGACACAATTTGTTTTGGAACTTGATGTATCTATCTGTCATTCACCCAGAATCCTTACGGTACCAATATTCAGTTGCTCTGAACTAAACAGACTCAACGACTGATTCTTGTCGGAAAAAGTAAAGAAATAAATTGAAACTAAAAAAAAAAGGTCATTCTTCCTCGGATCGGATTCCTATGTACAGAAGACATTGATGAGGCAATATGACCACAACAAACAGGTTGAAAAAAACGATTTTTGAATCTATTTTTTAACTGAATCAATCTGACAGCATTTCTTCTAGCTCAGGCTCATCTGTAACCGATGACGCATCCTCATAGTCTAACCTCGTACCATTATACAACCCTCTGTCCTGCAAATCAGTTTGGTCTTCCTCATAATCCGTCTCTGGCGACCACTCTGCATCCTCATCTTCCTTGTGTTCATCTTTGGTTACTACTACATCTTTTTTGTTTTTCATACCGATTTTTCTCGAATCCACAGTCCCCTCTTTCGCTTTACCATTAGTATCTTCGCATATACAAGTAGACGGATTCTCATGGAACTCGCCTCTACCGGCTCTTACTTCCTTCGGCTCTCCCATGAATCCTTTCTGAAACGTTCTGACTCTTGAAGCAAACTCCTCCCAAGTCGTGTTCTCTTTACTTAAATACAACTTGTACAGCTTTTTCGCATTCGGTCTAATTGTCGGTTTGTGTCCAAAATATCTCCTGTGCACCAAACCAAGAAAACTTTTAACAAATATTAAACATCAAAGAAATAAAGAAGAGCTGCTTTTGGTTTAACTACTACCTTCGACCAGCTAATATTCTCGCCATGTTTCCGTTATTGTTTGTAACAAAAACATCGCTCTCATCGCACACAAGGAAATCGAGTGCAGCCATTCGTGAAGAATAAGAAGAAAATGGTTCCAGCTCCTTTTTGGTAGCTATAGTGTCTTTAGAATAGAAATGGGGGAAAAGTGCTTTCAATGGAGCTAATGATTCTTCTCCTCCATAAACTACACCTGATGCAACATAGATATGAACATCACTTCCATATCCCAAAGCTCGAAGCATTAATCCAACTTCTTCTGGTGTAAGCGGACATCTTCCTTGTCGCCTTTGCTTTTCCGGGTTATTAACCTGCCATTAGAGATAATACACAATATTTAGCTCGTTAAATCCAACAAAAGAAAAGAAATTAGAAAGCATTGACACAAATACATACATGTAAGGTTTTCCATCTCCTTCTGATTGATCCCAATTCTTTTCTCTCCTTCTCAGCACCACCATAGTAACATCCCGAGAAGGCGAGCATATCAGGTTCAAACCTAAGGTGTAAAGCAATGTAATGTTTGCTCCTTAACCGCATTCTCCGGACCAATTCGTTACCCATTTTAAGAATGGGATCAGTGAACTTAAGCGCATGATAGTTTACTCTACACCTCAACTTCTGCAAATCATCTCTTAACTTGTTTGAAAGTCTGTAATCAAATTTGTTCAATTGAACTGCCTGAAACAAACATTTTACAAGATCAAAATCATACTTAAGCATCATCACACAAGAAAAATGCAAACTTTTAAATGGTAAGAAGGAAAAAGATTGAGAGAAAAGCAGGAAAACTTACATGCCTTTTCTGAAGAACCGGTAATACCCGATTGATATAACATTTCTCATTGCACTTTCTCGGTACACGCATTCTGCTGGGGCTCCACGTTCGCCCTCCTTTCTGTGGAAGTTGCTCTATGATTTTGACATCTTTCGAGAGAAATGACATAAACCAATCAACATCAAAGATATGCGAGAAGTCACTGCATAAAAGTAGCACAAACGTATGATAATGTTACAAAGACGCTTGAAAGTTTTGATTTTTAAGAAACCAAAAGAGAAATCTGAGCAAGAACCTGGCATCTTTCCAGTAGGATTTCTGGTCTAACTTTGGAATAACAAGCGTAGCATTTAGAATTCGTGCAGCAACAACAGCATCTACAATCTGAAAAAAAGCAATTGCATATTCCCAAACTCAAAACAAGGTTCCTCAGAAACAAAATAAAAGTACCACAAAAACCAGACAAAGCTAAAAGGAACTTACTCCAGTTCGTTGTTGGTTTAAACCACCACTAGTGGCGATTGCCAAGTATCGATCATTCCTAGTAATTGCTTTAGCATCTGCAGTAACAAATCAAACTTGGTGTGACTAACTAATTCACCCCTTGAATTCATAAAAACTAATATAGCTCAGGCTAATTCTAGCTTAAAGCTAAACTAGTCCTAATTGCACATGGGAAGTAAAAAGTAAAATAACGAAAAGTAAAAAGCTTTAACGCACTTGGGAACTTGGTGCTTGCATTGCAGCAACCGTAAAAGAATTCAGCATTCCACGAACGCCATATATCACGATCTGATTTCCCTCCACTTCTCTGTTTTCGGTCAAAACAAAGACAAAACCCAAAAAGAACCCATTAAGGAAGATGCAACAAAAATCCAAACTTTGCAACAGAGAACATCAGAAAATGAATCAGAACCCCTAACCGGAACTCTGAAAACCACTGCTACGTGCTTCTCCTCATTTCCTCCATAGTTCATATGCTTCTGTGATGTAAACAGAATCAATGGCGTCAGAGGGAGAGATCAGAATCTCCTAAACAATATCTTAACAGAGAGAGAGAGAGGGAGGGAGAGTACGGAAATGCGGCGATCGGAATCATCAGGAGGAGGCGAGAAAATGGAGAGAAGAGCGAAGAGGATGAGAAGAGCTCCGGAGAAGGCGCAAATTAAAGGGAGGAGACGACGGAGACGGTTGTAGTAATTGTAGCGCCGCCGCTGGAAAGCCATGGAAGGCTATACGTGCGGCGCTTTTACCTTTGCCTCTACGCCAGATAGAGATTCGAAAAATTAAAAAAAAAACAAAACTTTGGCTCCAATGGAGAGGAAAACAGCAAAACAAAACAAAACAAAAGTCTTCTCTTTTTGAGTTTTGAGATAGAGAGAGAGACCAAACTGGATGAGAATGGTTCAAAATCCGAATCACAATCTCAACATGTTTTTGTTTTTGTTTATTGTAACATTTCCATCACCACCACAATATGATCATTACAGATTATTCTCTCTAGCTTCTCGATTTTTATATATCAGACAGAAAGATAGTAAATATTTATTTTATATGTTTTTTTATTCTGTGAAGAAAAAAGTAATTTTTTAATTTGTTGTTTTGGGACACTTCTTATAGATTTCTGGGCTCTGAAAGAAATGAGGCACCGCCTCCAGCACTTCGTTCTAACAGCTTTATTTTTTTTAGTTTTATTTATAATATATTTATGTAAATTAATTAATTGATTCATTTTTCCGATAATAATTAGTCTGAGCTGGATTTTTAGAGTCTTGCAAGTTATTCTATTTGTTGTTTTAGTTTGTTTTGATTGTTAATCTTCTTGTTTTGCACTTATGAGGAAATTATTGGTTACTAATCATTCGTGATTGATTTGAATTGTCGAATAGTTAGGAGTTAAATTTAGCTTTCTTTTTTGTTGTATGGAAACTCTGATCATCTTTTTGACGGTAGAGCCAGTCACAAGCTTTGTTTCTTTTTTATCTGTTTTGTTTTCTTAAGCAAGTTTTGGTTCTTTAAATCACTTTAGAACTTTAAAAACCATTACTGTCTCTCAAATATAGATTTAGTGTAAGCATTACTCTTTGCTTTTACATTTACTATCACATTTATTATCATCCCTGTTTTTCATATTTATTAGTGAAAAGAAGAATATTTGAAATTACTATTTCAGTTATTAACTTTTGCTAAAGAGTGTAAGTGAACAATAGCGTGAACCGCGAAGGAAAGTATTACTCTTTTTGTCTGCCTTTTCGCCAGTTTCCGTTTGCTTGGTGTTGTCACCATCGATGAACAAAATTGGTGTGAGCCGGTTTACGATTTTTTGGATCCGTATTGTTAACCAAAATGGGGAAACTATCAACGGTTCGAAATCATCTAACTTAACCGAGTACTGGTCCGGTTTAGTAACAGTTAAGTACTCATATTTGCATCGTTTGCTTAACTTTACGTTTTAACGAAATTATTACACATGATTCTTTCTTGATACAAGTTATAACTTACAAGTTTCACCATGTGAACCTTAGTTTCACATTTTCAACTTTCGACCAGGGATTGGTCTTGGAGATTTGTCATATAAGCTCATTCATTTCGTTGTCTTGGTCGATTTTTATTTATTTATATTAAACATGACATATATTACTTTTATAAATTGCACGTCGCAGTCAATTACAAAAGATTGATCACGGTTATCAGAATTTCATTTTTTATATAGTGATCATAATTTTGCAATTACGAATTTTGCTTTAGTAAAAAGAAATTATCACATGCATAGCGGCACTTAGAAATCTTTTTATGATATAAAATATCTTCCGATTTCTATAAACATGGATTATTTTCCTATTTATGTTTACAAATGTCGATAACACACTAACAATCAACAACAGAAAAAGAAAAAAAAACAGACTGTTACGTACTCTTCATCTTTGGGTTAAAAACATAAAAAGTCTTCGATCATCTTATCTTTATCTTATGATTATGATGGCTAAAACAAATAAGTTGATACCAACTATTTATCCATCTAGGGAAGAAAAACAAAACATAATCGACACCTAACAAAATCTATTTATATACTGTACCATGTCATGTATGTGGTGAACACGACCTCCTAAAACTACATCCTTAATTAATGTAGTTTACATTTTAAAAAAAAACGAAATTTAGTAAGCAAATTTCAGTTAAGTACAAAAACAAAGATTACTACGACGAGTTGGTGATTTAAGGATTGATTCCCTAAGATAATATATATCCACTTGCCATCAGATTCAACTGTAGTCAGAAAATGCTAGAGATCTATTAATATTCCACGAGTATTCAACTTCATACCTGTTTTATCTATTTCAACTTGGATTATTTTAGTACAATAATTCTGTCTCAGCTTAACCAACATGATCATTTATTTCAGAATGACACAACTTAGTTTGTTTGTTGTACAATAGTTCCGGTTCAGCTCAACCAGGATGATAATTTATTTCAGAATGACACAACTTGGTTTGTTTGTAGTACAATAGTTCTTGCTTTAACACAAAGAAAGCTTACCAGTTCACAACTTGCTAACGCCTTTCTTTGATAAGCTTCCCATAGCCTTAGCCTTGGTCCTCAGAACAAATTTCTGAACTTTTCCAGTCGATGTTTTAGGAAGATCCTCAAACACAATACTCCTTGGGGCCATATAATGCGGAAGCCGCTCCCTGCAATAGCTTATAATCTCCTCGGCGGTGGCCTTAGACCCGTCTTTAAGCTTCACGAATGCACAAGCAGTCTCACCCCAATACTCATCAGGCCTCCCAACTACAGCTGCTTCAAGAACATAAGGATGAGTAAACAGAACAGATTCGACTTCAATCGAGCTAATGTTTTCTCCTCCTGATATTATAATGTCTTTGGATCGGTCTTTCAGCTCTAGGTAACCATCAGGGTGTTGGACACCTAAGTCTCCACTCCAAAACCAACCTCCTTTGAACGATTCCTTGGTTGCTTCAGGGTTCTTCAAGTAACCATTCATCACTGTGTTTCCCCTCAAGACAACTTCACCCATAGATACACCATCAGCTGGCAAACTTCTCATGGTTACAGGATCTTTCACAGCGATTTCCTCGATCCCTAAATGATTCACGCCTTGTCGTGCCTTCATTTTCGCCTGTTCTTCACTAGGCAAAGAGTCCCACTCAGGCTTCCATGTACAGACCGTGCCTGGTCCATAGGTTTCGGTTAACCCATACGAATGAAACATAGAAAACCCCAACTCTTCCATTTTGTAAATCACATGAGCAGGTGGTGGTGCAGCACCGGTCATAAAAGAAACCTTCCCGGGAAGAGGTTTCTTCTCGGATTCAGTAGCGTTGATGATCATATTCAGTATAGTAGGTGCACCTCCCATGTGAGTCGCCTTATACCGACAAATATTATCGAATATACTCTTTGCGTTCACATTCCTCAAACATATATTAGTCCCACCAATTGCGGTAACACCCCACAATAAGCACCAACCATTGCAATGAAACATTGGATTAGTCCATAGATAAGTAGGCGAGGAGTGCATTTCGTTGAGTAAAACCGCAGCCAAAGAATTCAAATAAGCACCTCTGTGACTATAAACAACACCCTTGGGGCTTGAAGTGGTGCCTGATGTGTAGTTCAGAGAGATGGCATCACACTCATCCTTTGGCCTTATAACTTGGAAATCAGATTTCCCCAAGGCCACAACATCTTCGTATTCCATCAATCTCTTCTTCCCATAATCAACAGATTGAACAAGAGGCTCTTGGATCAAGACCAAAAGCGGGACCTTTTCACCTTTCTTCAAGAGGATTTCACAAGCTCCTTGAGCTATCTGGAGAAACTGATGATCTGCGAAAAGCACTTTCGTCTCCGAGTGCCGGAGTAAAACCGCTACGAGCGCAGAGTCATGGCGAATGTTGAGTGTACAGAGCAAAGCTCCAGCCATGGGAACAGCAAAATGCAACTCAACCATAGCTGGAATGTTTGGGGCCAACACTGAAACCTGGCGAGCATCAGAAGACGAACAAATTTCGATTACACAAAAAGTCGAAAACTTTCTTTCAAAGCTTCAAACTTTTGAAAGAATCTTGAACTACCAACGATCTATGAATACAAAAAGGATCTCCAAAGATATGCATGCAACCACAATAGATTAAAACCAAAGCGATAAAGCAAAGCAAAAGCGAAATCAATCAGTGAAAGAGAGAAGGTCTGACCACATCGCCGGCGGAGATCCCGAGTTGGGAGAGAGCAGAGGCGATTCTGACGCAGCGTTCACGGGTCTGACGCCACGTGTAGGTGACGGGACCGTAAACGATGGAGTTTCTGTCAGCGTAGACGACTGCAGATCGATCAAGGAAGCTGATGGGAGTGAGAGGAACGTAGTTGGCCGGACACTTGAGAGTTCCCTCCATTTTCTTGTTTCTTCTTTTTTCGTCGGGAAGTGATTTTGCTGAGCCGATCGTGAATAGTGATTTTCATTATAATGGGGTCAAGACTTGTTTGTTCTTATCAGGAGGGCTCTACAAGGCATCTGTATCCGGATTCGTACAAAAATGGTAACGATAGCTACCAAATGTGGAAACAGATAAGAGCCACATTATCAGCCACTTGGTTCATCTTCGTGGTTGTTCATATGATTTAAACTTCCTCTTTGGGCCTTTTTGCTTGATTTCTTGTGATATTATCCTTAGGGAAAGCCCAATTATTCTTTGCTTGATTTCAATTCAACAACAGTCAACATTCCCTCCCTTATTTGATGCAAATTGCAAGCTATCAGATTTTTATATGCAACATTCGTTCTCTTTAGAACGATCTCTAACCTTCTCTTTTGGTTGGTTGAGGATTTGGTCAAATGTAAGATATTATAAACTCAACATTCCAAACGAACAATGTCTATGATATGATGAACCTTTTTGAGTCTTTGAAAGATGCAAAACTCTGTCTCTCTGTAGTCAAAGCTAAAGTGAAGTTTCTAAAAGACATGATCAGAGTTCAAGTGTTAATGAGACGAGAGTATAAAGAGAGGTTCATGTGTTGTTGAGCTGATTTGTGTCGTCACTTAAGTCGTGAGAAGAAGATAGACGAGTCCTTTTAGATATTCCACTATTTCAGATCCTCCCAGCTTCGAAGTTCCAAAGACTCTATCCACAAAAGTAATCGGTACCTGCAGATCAAGACAGAGTATCAGCGAATCATGAATAATGAATGATTTAAACGGAAGACAAAATCACAAGTGGATATATAGATAAGAATAGACAAGAGAGACCTCTTCAATGTGGTATCCTTTTCTGGTAGCACGAACGATCATTTCCATCTGAAAGACATAACCTTTACTCACACATGAGCTTATCACGTCTTCAAGCGCCGATTTCTTGTACAGCCTTTCAAATAAAAAAGAGTGGAGGTCAGTCGTGAAACTATCAAATTATTCGCAGAACACAAGTTAGTTAAATCTTACCGGAATGATCCGGTTAAATCAGATACACCAGGCCATAAAAGTGTTTGAGCGAGCACATTTGCTCCTCTGCTAGTGAGTTTCCGCATAAGATTCCACCCGTGTACACCACCACCTTTTACATATCGTGTACCTGTTACTATACTTGCATTCGTCTCTAGTTGTTTCCTTCATAATATAGACAACAAAACAGAATCAAATTGAAAGAAAAACCATTATAAGCTTTATGCGATTTGTCAGAGATAAAAAAAACTATACTTACTTGATGAAACTTGGCAAATACTTTGGCTGCACAAGAGAAAAGTGAGTTAGCTCAACAAAACAGCACGAAAACCATAAAGTTTCAGTTGGTGACTCTTACATGATGCGAAAGATCAGCATCCATGATTACAACGAAATCGCCCGTAGCATGCTTCAAACCATGGATATATGCAGTTCCTGAGATCGATCGTACCAAGAAGATTAAATAATTGTTCACTTCTTGTAAAGCAAAGTAATAGAAGATGATGAAGTTACAGATACCTACCCAAACCAAGCTTCTTGGCTCTAGCTCTTAAAAGCTGCATCATAAAAAAAAAAAAAAAAGACAAACACGAGTTCACCTAAACCGAAGGCCGAAGGATGCAAAAGGAGAAAACGCACAATAAACTACACATTCAGATCCTAACTCATCACTGTACTCACAATGCGGTCTTCACCATACAGCTGCTGAAGTTGCTTGACAATTTCTTGTGTGCCATCAGGACTCCCATCATCCACAACAATTATCTCAAATTCAACATCCCTAAACATCATACAACAAGTGGCAGATTCTCAATAGTTTTCGACACAGAAGAGTCTACTTAACAAAGTGCAAAAATCGATTAAAAGCAGCTACAATCAGAATTGATCTAGCTTCTGGATCATAATTCTCCGATATCACTAAACCAGAGGTTCTATGAATACCACGAAATCACTTCTATATTGTTTGAGAGATCATTAAACTTAGTTACTAGCTCACGCGCACAAACAACAATCGTAAAGTTTGGATCTTTTAATGTAAAACCATGATCCATCATCACTTCTGATCCCTTAAGGAGGGAAAAAACGAGAAATACTGAACCACTCTAATGGGCGATCAGATTGGAATTCAGTCAAATGGATCCATAATTCGATATACAAAACCCAATTTGATAATGATATTACCGGAGATGCTTGAAAATGAGGTAGACTATAAGAGCGATATTGAGGCGCTCGTTGTAGGTGGGAATGATTATGCTATACTTGTACTTTTTCTCTCCTTTCATCTCCTTCTCTTCCACCATACCAGCCTGACTTTTCTTTTTTCTTACAAAAAGGAAAGAGCTTTCTTCGTCGTCTTTAACCTGCCGGATCGGCTCTGTGAAAATACGACCGTCGTCGTCCGTGACTCTTTACAGAAAAAAGGTAAGGACTAGAATACATTAATGTCAAAATATAGGGAGTAAAAAGCAAATTCTAAACATGGGCCTAAAATGATTAATAGGCTTAATGTAAGGCCCAATTAGAATAATAGAACAGAAAGAGGCTGCTTTAAAACAACTTATGTCTCTCCAATACATCGGAATCGCTCTTCTCCTTCACTTCCGCCATTTTTTTTTTGGTTTCTTAGGTTGCAGTAGAGTTAAGCGGAAAGGTCTTTAATTAGGGTTTTAGAGAGATGAGCCGAAGTTTGGGAATACCGGTGAAGCTTCTTCACGAGGCTTCCGGTCATATCGTGACGGTTGAGCTAAAGAGCGGCGAGCTCTACAGAGGAAGTATGATCGAGTGTGAGGATAACTGGAACTGTCAGCTCGAGGACATTACCTATACCGCTAAGGTAAATCAGCTGAACCTTAACGATTCATTAGATTTGTAACTGTTTTTTTTTTCTTTTCTAAGTCATTGGTTTCGATGCTCTCTATCATTGTTGAAACCCTAGATTTGGTGAGCTTCGAAGTGTAGGAGTTTAAGCTTGCTTTTTGTTATATGGGTTTAATAAAAGTCTATAATTCTCCCCTTGGGGAGCTGAGAAACCGATGAAATTCTGGCTGTATAGGATGGTGATCCCAGTAGCGACTTGTCCTGAAGCATAATATGTGTTTTTAAGATATAGTACTAATGAGATTGGCTAGAATGCAGTATTGGTCTATGGGCATGTGTAGTGTCTAAGTTGCTCTCTAGGATCATAAAGGTGAATTATCTTTAAATTTGCAGAATTGAAATCATAATAAGTCCTTTGGAGTTTCCAATGTTTATGTATTCACTCTTAAAGTGTTGTTTCTTAGAATCAGACTTTGGGCATATGTGTTGTTTCGTATACAGCTTAATAATGGGTTCGCTTTTTTATTGTCACTGAACTTTTGTTGTGGGTTTTCCAATCTTGTGTTGTCACAGGATGGTAAGGTATCACAGCTTGAGCATGTCTTCATTCGAGGGAGCAAAGTCAGGTGCCGTATTTCCACTTCTTTTCGCTTGTGCTTGTTTCATCTTTCTCCTATACGTAGATGATTAAGTTATTGACCTATGGAGAAATGTTGACAGGTTTATGGTCATACCAGACATTCTCAAGCATGCTCCTATGTTCAAGCGCTTAGATGCTAGAATCAAGGTATATGCTTTCTGAGAACCCTTGATGCAATGTTAAGAGTCTCTATTTATATCTTCAATTTACATAATACTTGATTGATTGATGCAGGGAAAGAGCGGGTCACTCGGTGTTGGGAGAGGTAGAGCTGCAATGCGAGGAAAAGTAAGTTCACTCTTCCTTAGTTCATGATTTAAAACGCTCAAGACACCATTGTTGGAAATTGTCCTTGTTTGTCCTTAATGCTTGTTTCTTCTTTGTCACCACTAATTGTTGGATCCTGTCTGTGATATTGTCATAAAGGCTCCGGCTACTGGGCGTGGAACTGGAGGAAGGGGAGCGGTACCACCTGTGAGGAGATGATTGAATCTACGCTCAACATGTGAGCTTTGATCCAGAGACAAAGCCGCCCTCTCTTGCGTCAGTTATGTATTGCTTTAAGGTTCACTTGTAAAACCAATGTTCTTCTCTAACGAGGCAAACAAGAGAGAAAGAGAGATATGTCCAGATGCACTATTAGTTCTGTATTTTGGGGGTACTAAGATGTTAAAACATAGACAAGTTTTCCTTATGATATGTTTTTTTCGCATTCTCCATTATCTGTCAGTAGATGAATCAAACAACGCACATGCAAAGCTTTCCCCAATTGGTTGTTAATAAGACAAAGCTCAGCTAAATTGATGGAACACGATAATGAACACAAGTATATGACAGTGACTATATCTGTGAGACACGCATTAAGTAGAAGTAACAATGACTAGAAGAATCTTTGAGGCGTTCATGAGTGGCAGGCATCTACCAAATTGAACCACATATTATTCCAGAGGGTTTTACAACATTTATATACATGTAAGTTTAAAGGCGAATGCTTCACATGTTGAATGTATATAAAGCATGATATAAAAAGAAATATTGTATATTTTTATTCTCTCTTAAGTGAAGAAAGATCTAAGACCTTAGAAGAGAAGAACCGAACCAACATTGTACATTTGGGCAACTTCAGTTGCTTTTTCTCTCTTTCTTTTTAACTCTTTTTGTTTTCGAAAAACTCCAATGAAGTCATATTAGATTCTGTATCATTCCATCTTATTATTATAGTTTCTCCTCCATTATAGTAGAAACCCAGCTGGTTCAGTTCTTGCAGCGTAAGAGAACTTTGATGTGTTGTACTTCCTGTGAACTCCTGTTAGCTTCCCTGTTCCTGCCTTATGATGGAAAGCAACCATCTTTCTTGCGCATGCCCTGGAAAAGGAACCAAAAGCCGATTTTCATAGTTAGAATTATCTCTTATCGATTTTGAAACGACATTCAAAATGTCTGTTCAAGACGTGTGATTCTTACAGTAGCTGTTCTTCCTTGTAGCCTGTGTGAAACTCACAGGTTTTGTTCCATTCCTCAAAACCTTTGAGTGTACACTGAGCAGTGTAGATTGCCGAGGCTGCTAGCTTAGACGGAGTATACTCCAGCATCTCGTACTCCACGAGACAAAGCTCGATGATAAAAAACGATAAAACCTCAAGCTGAAACCCCAATTTCATATCACACAACTTTAGATATAAAGGTCAGATGGCTTGCTTGCAAAAAGATTCAAGGTTTTCTATAAAAGAGACAAACCTTTTTGTCAGATTTGGCAGCTTTGAGAAACCGTCTCATGAACACATACGGAGTAGGCAAAGAGAAATTGAATTGCAAGGTGTTGGCCATTAGCTTCTCCTGCAATAGAAAGCAGAAAAAGGTTAAGTGAAACTGAAGTTCACCATATTTTGATTAATGATCAAGAGAGATATGGTACTCACCATATCCAGTACTTCTCTTCTAGTGTAAGCTTTATCAGAGATCAAGATGAGATCATCTACTACTGGAACTGAGACTTCCTCGTATTTACAAGCTAGCAACAGAGCGGTGACACCAACAAGCTGAAGCTTTTTCCTCACAATTTGATGAACCGCAAGGAATCGATCGATGACATTGATTGTGAGATAAAGGGTTTCCTCCATCAGTTCAAACTTGTAGTGCACCTGCTCGAAAAATTTCAAGTAAATGAATCATCATGCACATTGAATAACAACAACAAGAAGAATGAAATTAAAATCTTGTATGGTCTGGACCTATCTACCTCAATCAACCAGTCAATGAGGATTCCTCTCATCCTCTCATTAAGATCTTGCTGATTGTCCATGTAGTTAGGAGGCACGCAACTAAGCTCCTATAGAATTAAAAGAACCGATCAAACATAAATTCAGGATCTTGAAACTTTGAATCCCATTGATGATAAAGAACCGCAAAAATTCGTGTTTTTAAAAACATCAAACTCACCTCAGATTTCTTGTAAAAGCCGTATATATCTTCGATATATTCAACTACGGCTAAAGGATTCTTCTCATCGCAAGCGTCAATATTGATCACTCGCTCTTCTTCTTTATCTGCATCTTCCATTTCAATCTCCTCCTCCTATTGGAAGAAACAAGGCAATGTGAGTATTGAGTAACTCGCTTCCATAAAACAAAAGGGTTTAGAAGAACTTAAGATGGTATAATTACCATCTGGTCAATCTCATCCATCATTGCTTCAGTATGTTGTACAAACATTGGCTCATTAAAGTCGTCCCCTTCTTCCTTACTACTATCCTCCACATCGATGTCAACCCTCTCTGCTTCTTCATTTGGAAGCGAGTCTGATTTCTTAGTTTCCTAAGATTATAAGAAAATGAAATTTAAAAAACCTGGTCTATGTCACTGTTCTAACTGAAACACAAATTGGAATAGTGTCACTATAGTGTACCTCCTCCTGGATTTGTGGCTTATTATCAGCTAATTGAGCAGCAAACTTCCTGAACCAACAGAGAGTAGTAAGAACTGATTAATTGACTCATTAACCAGACAATGCGAGACAATGAAAGTAGACAAGAGTGAAGATCCAATGTACCTAGTAATTGGTCGATGCAGAGGTGGTTTATTACAGATGTCATTCCTTCTGCAGAATCAAAAAAAAAAAAAAATGGAATCTTAAGAATCTAATCAAAGAATCAATCTCGAATCTGAGGATTCATACTTACTCAGAAAGTGATCTCTTGTTATTAACAGGGTAAGACGGAGGTTCAATGACGTTCTTGTTAATGGTACTGAGTGCTCTTCTAGTCGGCCCAGTATTGGCCGCCGGCATGATCTTTCCTCCTCCGCCTGCAACATGTAAAAATCTCCTCTTTATCAATTGAAAACAAAATTAAAGTTCAACCACGAAACAACGAGGATTTGATATTGATTAACAAAGCCGTTCGATTAAAGATACCTTGGAGATTCGTTGATCCAATCAGTCCAATGCTATTCTCATCTGATTTACTCATTCTCTTCCGTTATCTGTAAAGGTTTTCCATTGGAGGGTTAAAATCAAATCCAGAATCAAACCATACCTAACTTAAAAGCACGGTTTTTTAAAAAACAATTAGACCAAAAAAAGCAAAAAATCTTGACTTTTGAATTTGACAATCAAACCCTTTAGATCCGGTTTACTAATCAAGAAGAACAAAGCCCTAATCTCAAATACCCAAATGACGGAAACCCAAGTAAAAAGATTTCACCTTTCCCCGTCAATTCAAAGAACCACCGCGAAGTTATGTCAACGCCTGATCACAAAGTCAAAGAAAGAATCTCTTGAAAGGTTTTTTGCCGTGGATCCAAGTTGATCAAACAAAGGAGAGAAAGAGAGATCCTTCAGTGAAACCCAGAACAACCGATATCGCTCTCTTTCTCCCCAATCGCGCTACGTATTGAAAGATCCTTCTCTTTCACTCACTCCGCTCAGTCTCTCTCTCAATATAAGGGGCAAAAGAAAATGAAAAAAGAAATTAGAAAAACAAAAAAAAAAACACAAACCCTTCTCTGGTAATAGAAATTTGAAAACGAGATTTTTCTTAAGAATTAACGGCTATTTAATCTTAACCGTACGATTAAAGACACGTGTCAAATATCGTGACTTGCCTTCTTCTCTGCATCTCAACTCACTGTTACCATTTGTTTTTTTATTCCTTTTCTGTATATTTTTTTCAAATTCTTCAGTTTTTTTCTTCTCTGTATTGGGAAAGACACCTAAATTTTAAAATTAGTACAATGTAATAGACAGTTCTGTGAAGAGAAAGAATAACAATAAAGAAACTGTTTTTGTTAAGAAATAAATATATCTATTTTTATGAAAAGAAATATATTTAAAACGAGATATATACAAATTTGAATTTGGTGTTCTTTGACCAAATGACAGAAAGACTTCTAAATATTAACCTCATTATTCTAAATAAAACGCAATTTTTTCGTGAAGTGGATCATTAAAATTTTAAATAGTGGAGTAATTTTTTATGGGAATGAAATATATAGACTTTTACATAATAATGGCACTGATTTACTGCCTCTTCAAGTGTACTTTTCAAAAGAAGGTACTTCTCTGTGACTACATTAGTATCACCGACCACATTCAAATCATTGGACTTTCTATCTAGAGGTAGAACCATAATAACTTCTTTCTTCTATTTTCATTGACATTAAATAACATGATATACATATATATATATATGTTTTTGGTCGTAGGTTTGAAATAGTGTTCTACAGTATAACTTTCTTTTTATTGTCATCTAAGATAGCATGTATATTTATAGGATGCTTCGTGTATATATATGAATATGATCATAGCTTATGAGCTTCCTCGTTCTCTTGCAGTTTCTTTTGTTCATCATCGTGTTCTTCCGGCTTATCTTCTTGTACAGCTTTCGGTTTCTTGTTTGTGGACTGCTGATACATCACTCCACCAAACATACAAATAAAGAGTCCCAAAGTTCCAATGAAAGTTGAGTGTTTATCCCAAATAACCAAATTGATCACAACTGTCAACAGCTTGTTCACAATGCCAAGAACCGTAAACCCGGTAGCCGAAATGCCCTGGCGGCACGAAAAACCAAAGAAAGAGATTGCCAAACCGAACAAACAAGATAGACCCACAGGTAAAACCACTGAGGAACTGTACCAATCAGGCTTATCAGTGATCTCATGCCTTAGTTTCTGTAACTCTCCCATTATAAGCAACTCAAGTGGGAACAAAAGAAGAGCCTCGAGGTTATTGTAAAGCACAAGACCCCAAGTGTTTAACCCGATTGTCGTAACCACGTGCTTGATGTAGACAAGATCTATAGACATGCTCACAAGATACGCAATAGCCCAGCTATACGCTGTGACTGTAAACTGGTAATCAGTGAGCACATAGAGCAAGCTTCCTCCAAGAATGGTAGCAAGAGAAATCCATGTTTTAAGAGATGGCCATGGCTGGTTCAAGAAAAGGGTCTCTCCAACGGCGACAAAAACGGGAACAGCCGAACGAAACACGATAAAAGTGTCGACGTTTGAGTGGAGTAGAAGCTCACTGTTGGTGAAAAGTGACAAGTAGAACATGATCGCTGCAGGAAGAAACCTCCACATGGTTACAAGATTGAGAGGATCATGCTCGATAAGCTTTAACTGGCCACAGAGTAAGACACCAATCGTACTTGTAAAGTACTGAAGAGCGGTTAGTGCACCAGGGTAAGGGAACTTCATGATTGCCCATTTATTGATGATTGAGAGAAGAGAAGCTGAGATGCAATAACCTGTGGCTACACCATACACAGAGGCTTGATGAAGCAAACCACTGTAGCAAGGCTTAGTTCCTTGAACCCCTCCTGAGTGTTTCTTTACGGTGGATCGTAAGGTTCGGATAACGTTACTCATCAGCTCGAATCGGAAATGCTTCCAGCACCGTGCAAATACGAACCGTGAGGAAATTGAAGACAATACGGGTTCTAGAACCATTTCAATCGAATCAGAAAAAGAAAAGGAATCAGATAGCCTAGCAGTGGTTTTTTACGAGCTTCTCAAACTAGATTACTTGAGAGAGAAGGAATCATAACGACGACGAAAGGGGAACTGATCTCAGAAATACTAACCTGAGTTGGAGAGAAATCGGACGTAAATATGGAGACGAAGCTTCTGATGAGTGCTACATGTTGGAACGAAATGTGGTTTAAATCGCCAAACATTGAATCTGATTGGTGAAGTGAGAAGAGAGAGAGAGAAGCACTCCAAGAACTGTGTCACCTTCAGATCTTTCGAGTTTCCAGTTTTCACTCCTCTTACTCTGCCATATACAACCTATTTGGAGTGCCGACGTTTTTAACCGATAATCTATTTTCTTGCTTTTTAAGTCTCTTGTAATTAATTTCTGTTTTTTGTTTACAAGTTTACAACACTAAATCTTTCTTTGCGTATTAATTCCAGACAGGGAAAGTGCTTAGTGACGCAAAAAAATAGAAAAATAAAATAAATCTCTGGATTTTTCGTTGTAACTACTCAGTTTGTCTTCTTCTTCTTTGTTTACTGTCGAGGATAGTTTCACCTAACCTTCTTACGATTCCATTAACTTATTATAAAAAGGAAGAACAGAGCAATGTTAACTACTGATTTTGACTGCATTTAAACTTATTATTACTTCAAGATCAGTTCCCTTAAAAAAAGTTTATAGAAACCATACCTGATCTTCATGTTTCATCAGATCCGGAACCACGCTTATTGAACTCATCTCTCCGGTCTAATCACCTGATCAGCCACAAAAGATGAGTGAACTAAGGCATTATGGAAAGATAAAACACATGTGCATCTGCAGAATCGATACCCTATAGCCATAGTTGAGAGTTTTTCACTGCAATATATAAACTCAGGGACGCAA
Source organism: Sisymbrium altissimum (assembly GCA_900406495.1). Classification (NCBI taxonomy): domain Eukaryota; kingdom Viridiplantae; phylum Streptophyta; class Magnoliopsida; order Brassicales; family Brassicaceae; genus Sisymbrium; species Sisymbrium altissimum. The sequence goes on from OVBI01000165.1 coordinate 89,498, forward strand.
TCATTTCATATTCAAATTTATCAATATGATGCGACTCTTATGAAAACATACCAATTAACTGCTTCGATTCACTGTCAACCTCTAAAAGTTAGATATATACAATTAATCAATCACCGTAGTCATCAACCACACCTAGATCAACCAACCAACCACTATGATGATGAAACTTCTTGTAATTCCTGTTGCTCTAAAGATCACTCTTTTTTTACATGATGACACCATTTTCTCCAAATATTATTCACCATCCAACATATTCTCATTTTTAAAGGTTCTCATGATAATATATATGGAGGAGCTTTAGACGAGTCAGAAGTATTTGTATGGACAGCATTAGACATATGTTCCGAGTAACATGCACCACACCTTGTTACTATTCAAAAGCTTCCTGTCCGATGAGCTTAAGATGGATCTAAGCCAAGCTAAGGTATTTGTATAGATCATTATTTAATTATTAGACATATCAAAATGTCATGCACCACCATCCACTCCTAATTTCTCATTCATAAGAGTTTAAGGAGTTTTGATTGACTTATGGGGTTTTAATTAAGTTGAGGCATTTGTATAGGTAAGGGACATCATTTTTCAATTATCATGCACCACCATCCATCCCTTTCTCACTCTTAAACTTCCAATCAGCTTAGCCACTCTTTCTCAGCGTCCATATCGTTCGTTTGGATGTTACTATTGGCCGTTATAGATGTCCCATGAGATCTGAAGAATTTTGCTTCTAGAGGTCACTGGTAGTGGTCATTTGACTGTTACAACTGGCTGATACGGTCCTTACGGACATCCTTTTTCTACATTTTAGGATTCGACCCAGCTTGTCCGGGATTAATCTGCTCCGTTAAGCAATTTTGTCTTAGGAGAGGATGCAAAAAAAAAAAAAAGATTAATGGTTTTTTATAAGGGTTTTTATTTTTATCTTTTACATATGTGTATCTATAATCTGTTTTATCTTATATATTATGCACCCACTAAAAATCTCGCCTGGAGCCGTCTCTGACTTCTAATCTATGAGAGATTATGTGTCTAACATCCGGAACTTCCATAATTATAGAAAAAAGAAAATCATAAAACCCAAATATTGAAACCAAAGTCTAGTGAAGTCACCATCTGAGTAGAAACGGGGTACCAAAAGATTCGAATGCCAAAATTCGAACTCATCTTTCTTAATCTTATTGATATTTCAACTTTATTGACAAAAAAAAAAAATTTAAAAAAAATGAGAGAGAGGATAAGGTGTAATCCTGAATTTTGTCGTGTTGATCCACAAAAATGCATTTTCATTCGTTGAGTTAGACCAAAAAGTAACTAAGTAAGGGTAAGATTGTTACGTGGCAACTTACAAGTGGATTCTAGTTGCCCTCGTATGTGATCTACGTATTTGTATTAAGCCTGTTATGTAAATTGCGTCAACTTTTGATTTCCGTCAACTTTTGATTTTTCCTATTTAATTTTTTAAGTTTCCAAATGGGAAATTGAAATCTTGACTGTTTTATAGACTTATAGTGACGTACAACTGTACAAGTAGTCAAGTACATTCCTATTAATTATACCAACATAAATAGCTTTACCGAAATAAGCAAATCTTAGAATAATGTGTGCTTGTTATAGACTCTGACAAAAATAAGTTGTTTATATATTCGATATTCATATGATTTGTTGATACTAAAGTAACCAGTTTGTATTGGTAAATCTATGCATGATTTATCGTTTTATGAATAGAGGACAGTTACTCTTATTTGCTTTTGATATATCCATTGATATATTATGTTGTTTGAATTATCTGTGTGTGAACAGTGATTATATAAAATAAATAGAAACTGTTCTTTCGTTTCTATTACTTTATCTTCCTACGAGTTTACTGTTGTGAATTCGCCAAAATTGTTATCAAACCCTCTTTCTTTATACAGTATATGAACTTATATGGATCAACATCCCAATATTTAGTAATTAATCTTAGAAATTTGGTTATATAAAAGGCTGAGAAAGTTGAAATTCTTCACTACAAACAATTGACAAGTAAATGATGTTCGCATGTGCTATGACGAAACTTGCCAGAAATTATTACACAGCTTTTTATCAGAAAAAAAAAAGATATTATTACACAGCTCTACAAATTTACATGCATAATACAATTTTAGCTAAGCTACTACTTTTTCGAGGTTTGTGGCATTTTTGTCGTCACCAAACGAAGATTTTTCTTTCTTTTTTTTGGTAAAAACAAAGATTTTTCTTTGTTTCTTTTCTTTACGATACCAAGACTTTTGTTTGGTAATTAACATGATTTCGACAACTTTATCTATTAAGGGAGGATTATAATATTCTTTAGGTAGCTACAAACGTTCATTTTGTAAATTTTAAATTTTTAGGTCGTGGGTTCACCATGATCTTGAGCATTAATATTTTTTTTTTAAGTATATATTCTATGATCTGAGTTTTAGGTCAACATATTTACTAACTATAGACTATGTATATAATTTATAAATATATGATTTGTATACATATATATTATTACCAAACACAATACAATATTGAATTTGAATCCAACAACGATGAACAGTATGTTTTAAATTTTAACCAATGATGAAAAACCCTCGATTACGGGGACTAATTAATAGCATCGCGCATATAATTTGAGTTATATTAGCCGCTGCACTTATCACATCGTACTTGTCTTAAACAGATTAAAAATCTCTTTAAATCTGAACTTCTAATTTAGTAAAGTAAAAGTAGAGGAAGAAAAAATCTTCCAGTCACAGCCTACATGTTTAAACCGGACAAAGTATATATCAGTCTATGAATACATTCTCGTTTCAGAAAAAACACAATCATGTGAATATGTTCGACGGAATAGATGTTAATTGTCTTCTAATGATTGCAATTTTCTGAGAGAATATATAGTATTGGAATAGTTTCATCTAGTTGTAATAATATCAACAAAGTAACAAAATTAACTTGTTCACTCTAAAGGGACCCAAGCGTAAGCTCCCCAATCAAAACATGGATCCATCCAGCATCGAAGTAACGTGTTGATAATCTCCCACATGCTCCCAAACATAGACTCCCCACCATACCCACTCAATAATGCCTTTAGTTTAGCTTTTTTTGTTTTTATAAATAATAAGTTTTGAATTTTCAACTCGTCAATTTAGATTTATGATCATCCATATTAATAATGCATAATATAGATTTATAAATATTAATTATTTATTCAAGTATATTGCGACGCCATATCAAATCGGATAAGGCTAAACTTATGTAAGCCCTGAATTTTCATAAAACATTTTTGGAGGATATCGTTGCCAAGTTTGAAAAAAGAAATCATAGCTTTGGACAGACGGATCGAAATATCATATAATCTTGGGAAAGGAAAATTATTACGTAGAAACCTCAGTATACATTATCCAACATGTGTCTGACACAAGCTTTCCTCTTTTAATACGATAAGACCAAACATATGTGATGAAATGTATCATGCTACTTTACTCTATATAGATAAACTGATATGGTAAGATCCAAAATAAAATGATTTATATGTTTGGAAATCTAACGGAGTTTCGGTTCGGTTTCTATAGGTTTTTCTTCTTTTCTATATCTTAGAAATAAACAGTAATTCCAATATTAACGAAAATAAGAATTTGTAATAAAATAACTATACTCCGTTTGTCGAAATTTGAGAAAAATTAAAATTATATCAAAACCAAGTTTTTTTTATCAGTTACACCAGTGTCAACAATGTTTGGTCTTACGATAATGTAAATAAAGATCTTTCTGTTGATGAATCTAACTACAGATAGTATGCAAACCATAATGAACGAGTCTCTGACAAACTGTTTCCCCACAAAAGAATTAAAATCGTATAAAACCAAGTTTACTTTATCAGTTACACCAGTGTCAACAATATTTGGTCTAATTACGATATTGTAAATAAAAATCTTTATATTGAATCTAACTACATACAACGTAAGCAAACATAAAGAATTGTTTTAGAGACGATTTTCTGACAAACTGTTTCCCCACAAGGGCCACAACACACAAACCTACAGCGGATGATTCTTTATCTGCATTACACCCACAGTGATCAGTTTTCACCAATTTTATACACAAAACTATGATAAATGATTTTTATCTATGATACGTTGAGATAATTTGATAAATTCTGCATATACAGATCACAATAAACTAAAGTTATAATAGAATTATCATTACTATTATGAATAATTATCGCTAATTTCTCTTTAAAAGAAAGGTTATGGACTACCAGGTCATATATCTATAAATAAATTTATATTGCAGATCATATTCCTGATGTTATTGAAGTTTTTGTTTTTGAGATTTGGTGAGTGGTTTTTGTCACAATAATTGTTTTCGGACGATATTATAATTTTTCCTCTAGAGCAGTACTGACTTGTCGGAATCATAAATTATTGTTCATCACCGAATGATTTTTTTTTTTAACGGGTTGGAGCCAAAAACGGAAAAATAAATATCTAAAGTGGTGGGCATTGAAGACAAAAAAAAAAAAAGGTGGGGGCATTATTATCGCAAAGGAAAAGTAAATACAATGGTCCATTTTTACTGTATCGATAAATTGATCTTGAAAGGACAAATGTAGCCCTCCACTTGGGGCCGCCATTACCGAGCGTGGCAGACGCGATCCACTATATATATCTATACAGAGGATCTTATCACTCTCACTAAACCAAAACCTCAAAAGTTATATTTGGGGATCATCAAAGCTTCTTCATCACCATGGATCCTTACAAGGTATCTTCATGTTCTTCTTCACCCTCTTTTTTTGCGTGTGTGCGTGTGTGTCTTAAAACAAATATCATCTTTCACTTTGATCGTTTTTTTACTGATTTTTAATGAAGGGATGAAAGTTAATTCCAATTGATGCTCTTAAATCCTAGTGTTAACACTTAACATGATCCATAGTTCAAAATTTGCTTAAATGATGTGATCGCCTGATGAGCTACAAAGTTGGTGATGTTGATTTTTTTTGGCTGGCTATCTTAAAAAACGTTTGATCTATAAACCAGTGCATGCCAAAGAAACGCCACATGTGGTTTGTTGTTTTTTCCCTTGTATTAGAAGTTATTTGTTGTTTATTGAACACATGTGTTCTTTTTATTTTTTTGGTCACAAAACACATGTTCTAAAAAAAGGGGTTTTAATCGATTGCTTAGACGTCCCCGGCCGTGGAATATTTTAGTGACTTTAATCAAATCAGATAGAGTAATCAACTAAATGATTTCTCAGATCTACACACCTGAGTAATCAAAATCTACACGATAGATTGATCAAAATATAAATAATCTGACTAAATTACATCTACACATATGATTAATCATTTTTAAACATAAGACGGTCCATCAATCAAGTATTTTTTTCCGTCTTAAAGAATACACATATATATGATCTGACCATCCGATCATCACCTGTATAGTATGAAATATTGTTTTTTTTCTCTTACATACCAGTACTGCTGTACATGAGGATTATAGTATCAATTTATTTATTCTAACAACAAGACTTGAATATACGAAACTCTTGAAAAACAAACCAATAATCGAATAAAATCTATTAAATAACCCTTTATCTCCGACATATTACTGTTTTTGCCCCCCAAATTTTTTTTTTTTTTTTTTAAAGCTTTCTTTGTCAACCGACGGGCCTGACCCGACCCGATAATCCGGGTTTCGTTTTTGTTCGGGTCGCGTCATAAAATTTAATTCGGGATTGTGAATGGAAAAAAAGACGCGGGTAATAGAAGAAAGAAAGTGATTGCTTCAAACTGAAATTAGGGTTTTCTCGAATGAGTGTTGTTGCTAGATCTGACCAATTTTTACCTGAGATGATTAACGATCGAATTATGGTGTTTGCAGTATCGTCCATCGAGCGCGTACAACGCTCCGTTCTACACCACAAACGGTGGCAATCCAGTCTCGAACAACACCTCTTCCCTCACCATCGGAGAAAGAGGTATATTTGTCTACTTACTTTAAAGCTAGGATCTTGTGAACGGGAGTATGATGGTTTTCTTAGAAAATGTTGTTACTTTTGTTCTGGACAGGTCCGGTTCTTCTTGAGGACTACCATCTGATCGAGAAGGTTGCCAATTTCACCAGAGAGAGGATCCCTGAGAGAGTGGTTCATGCCAGAGGAATCAGTGCCAAGGGTTTCTTTGAGGTCACTCATGACATTTCGAATCTCACTTGTGCTGATTTCCTCAGAGCACCTGGTGTTCAAACTCCTGTCATCGTCCGTTTCTCCACCGTTGTTCACGAGCGTGCCAGCCCTGAAACCATGAGGGATATTCGTGGGTTCGCCGTCAAGTTCTACACCAGAGAGGTACGAAAAAATAAAAGATTCCTGCTTTACATTTTTGTCCTCCTCTAGCTTGTTTAGAATTAGTCAGTACTAATGTGTGTCTTTGCTCTTGTTATTATAATTAACTCAGGGGAACTTTGATCTTGTTGGGAACAACACTCCGGTGTTCTTCATCCGTGACGGGATTCAGTTCCCGGACGTTGTCCACGCCCTGAAGCCGAACCCGAAGACAAACATCCAAGAGTACTGGAGGATATTGGACTACATGTCCCACTTGCCAGAGAGTTTGCTCACGTGGTGCTGGATGTTTGATGATGTTGGTATTCCACAAGACTACAGGCACATGGAAGGTTTCGGTGTCCATACCTACACTCTTGTTGCCAAATCTGGAAAAGTTCTCTTCGTCAAGTTCCACTGGAAACCGACTTGTGGGATCAAGAATCTGACTGATGAAGAGGCAAAGGTTGTTGGAGGAGCCAACCACAGCCACGCAACTAAGGATCTCCATGACGCCATTTCATCGGGTAACTACCCCGAGTGGAAGCTTTTCATCCAAACCATGGATCCAGCGGATGAGGATAAGTTTGACTTCGACCCGCTTGATGTGACCAAGATCTGGCCTGAGGATATTTTGCCTCTGCAACCAGTTGGTCGCTTGGTTCTGAACAGGACCATTGACAACTTCTTCAATGAAACTGAGCAACTCGCTTTCAACCCTGGTCTTGTTCCTCCTGGGATCTACTACTCAGACGACAAGCTGCTCCAGTGTAGGATCTTTGCCTATGGTGACACTCAGAGACATCGTCTTGGACCTAATTATCTGCAGCTACCGGTGAATGCTCCAAAATGTGCTCACCACAACAATCACCATGAAGGTTTTATGAACTTCATGCACAGAGATGAGGAGGTAAGTCTTAGTACCACCACTTGAGCTAAAATTGTTGGTCTTTTGGCTTCAAAAATCGATATATTAATCGGGTGTTTGCTTTATTCAGATCAATTACTACCCCTCAAAGTTTGATCCCGTCCGCTGCGCCGAGAAAGTTCCTGTCCCTAGCAAATCCTACACTGGAATCCGAACAAAGGTCTGTAGTTCACACAACGCCTCCTTTATAACTTAAAAACCTCATCTCATTTTCTTTGAATCCTCTTCTAAAACAACCTTTCGTTGGTAATGTTACAGTGCGTCATCAAGAAGGAGAACAACTTCAAACAGCCTGGAGATAGATACAGATCCTGGGCACCAGACAGGTAAAGAAGAGCTTTCATCTCTCTTACTTAAAGTCCCACAGAAACTCAGTAGACAAAGCTTAAATTACCAATTTTCATGTTTACTTATGGTCATACAGGCAAGACCGTTTTATTAAGAGATGGGTTGAGATTCTTTCAGAGCCACGTCTCACTCACGAGATCCGCAGCATCTGGATCTCTTACTGGTCTCAGGTCAGAACAAAAAAGCATGAAATCTTTGGTTCTTTATTTTTGGTTGATTTTCTACCATTTTCAGCAGAACTGACATTCTTAACATCTCTGTCTTAATTAGGCTGATCGATCCCTGGGACAGAAACTTGCAAGCCGTCTCAACGTGAGGCCAAGCATCTAGAGACCAATCTTCTAGATTTGCTTGTCGTACGAAAGGTACAATCATGATACTCTTCATGGATCCATCAATCGCTCGGTCGTTAAATCCTTGAAAAAAGATATTATTTCCTGTGTCGTTGTTGTTGTTACGTGTCTATATAATAATGTTGCATGTAATATCTCTAAACCGATGTTTCCCTTGGCGTCTATTTACTGTCACAGTCCCTGTTGTAATCATCTCTTCAGAATAAATCAATGTTTCTTAAAGCAGTAAAATATAAGCTTATTATAGACGGAAATGATACTAAAATCCAACGAGTATTATTTTGTTTGTATTGAAAAGGATAAGTTTGGAATGAAATCAACAATTATCTATTTACGGTATTCCAGCCAAAGCAAAGACGATATTATCCACACGTCATTAATTAGCAAAGGGCGACTAATTCGAGGAAAGTAAATCATTTTGGATTATCTACGACTTTTTTTGGGTGGTATCGCGAGTGATTGCGAGATATCTAATCTAAATTTCTCGCGGTGGGGTCGGTTATAAAAACGTGGGGAAACAGTGAGGGGGACACACACGCCAATAACGTAGAGAGAAAAAACAAACAAAAATACGTAAGTCTTTCACCTAAATCGCGAAGGAAGAAAAATCAGGGGATCAAATTTTGTCTTTTGCATCATGGATCCTTACAGGGTATATACATCGATCGGATATTCTCTTTTAAAGGCTCTTCTTTCGTAATCTTTTACTTTTTGGTCTTGCTTGATTTTGGATCTGAGTCCCGTTTCTGGCAATTTGATGAGTCGGTTCGCTTTTTGTAACTTGATCGTGGCGCCAAAATTGTGCTGATTGTTTGATTTCTACGCAGAGGTTGGGTTTGGTTTTGATTAGGTTTTTTTTTAATTGACGGAAACTTGCATGTGTTTAAGATTAAGATTAAAAAATTAAATTAATTTGTTAGGGAGGACGGATTCGTGAGATGGATTTGTTTATTTATTTATTTTCAGACAAGTCTAAACGCTGACGTAATCTGTCAATATCGTTATTTTTGTTCGGTTATTTAATCGCTGTGTTCGATTTATTTAGTTTCACGCAGTTTTTTATTGTAATTTTGGGATATGTTCATGTTGAATACTTTGAATATGGTTGGTTGATTGTATACTCTGTGGTACCGTGTCATGTATGTTTCGTCTTAATTTGTTGTTTGGGGGTGCAGTTTCGTCCTTCAAGCGCTCATGATTCGGCCTTCTTCACCACAAACTCGGGTGCTCCTGTCTGGAACAACAACTCTTCTTCCACTGTTGGAACCAGAGGTGCGTCTTTATCTCTTTTTGTTGTATCTCTTGGTCCTTGAAGGCTTAGCAATAAAAGTAAAATACTTGCAGTAAACGTTTAGATGAGAATGCCACCTTGTGTGAATTAGCTTTCTTCCTTCAGTTTGGATGTTACATTTGATATCACTCTTAATGTTTTATTCTGTTTACTCGGTTGGTATTTAGATATGTGAAAGCTATGGTTTTTTATGTGTTTGTCAGGTCCAATTCTTCTGGAAGACTATCATCTTCTGGAGAAACTCGCCAACTTTGACAGGGAGCGGATTCCTGAGAGGGTGGTTCATGCCAGAGGTGCCAGTGCTAAAGGTTTCTTTGAAGTCACTCATGACATTACCCACCTTACCTGTGCTGATTTTCTTCGAGGAACTGGTGCTCAGACTCCTGTTATTGTTCGTTTCTCTACTGTCATCCACGAGCGTGGCAGCCCCGAGACTCTCAGAGATCCTCGTGGTTTTGCTGTCAAGTTTTACACCAGAGAGGTTAGGTTCTCTCTGATCCTTCCTTCGTCTCTTTGGTTTATGGAATCAATATTCGATGTGTTTGCATATCTATTTCATTTCACCACCTTTTTTTGAGTATATGTAAACGTGAAGAGTATGACCTTCTACTGATTCATTTCTCTGCTTGCGATCTCAGGGGAACTTTGATCTTGTTGGGAACAACTTCCCTGTCTTCTTCGTCCGCGATGGAATGAAATTCCCTGACATGGTTCATGCGTTGAAACCGAACCCCAAATCCCACATTCAGGAGAACTGGAGGATTCTGGACTTTTTCTCACACCATCCAGAGAGTTTGCATATGTTTTCATTCCTCTTTGACGATCTCGGTATCCCACAGGACTACAGGCACATGGAAGGCGCTGGGGTCAACACTTACATGCTGATCAACAAAGCCGGTAAAGCTCACTATGTGAAATTCCACTGGAAACCGACTTGTGGGGTTAAATGCCTGTTGGATGAGGAAGCTATCAGAGTTGGAGGATCAAATCACAGCCATGCTACTAAGGATCTCTATGACTCGATCGCAGCCGGGAACTATCCAGAGTGGAATCTGTTCGTTCAAGTGATGGATCCTGCCCATGAGGACAAATTCGATTTCGATCCCCTTGATGTCACAAAGATTTGGCCTGAAGATATCTTGCCTCTGCAACCCGTTGGCCGCTTGGTCTTGAACAAAAACATTGACAACTTCTTTAATGAGAATGAACAGATTGCTTTCTGCCCTGCTCTTGTGGTTCCAGGGATACATTATTCAGATGATAAATTACTCCAGACCAGGATCTTCTCCTACGCCGACAGTCAGAGGCATCGTCTAGGACCAAATTATCTGCAGCTACCGGTCAATGCTCCAAAATGTGCTCACCACAACAATCACCATGAAGGTTTTATGAACTTCATGCACAGAGATGAGGAGGTAATCAACTCTTTCAAATGTTTATACACAATCATTATTTTCAGATTGATATGAATCGGCTGAGTTGCTTTCCAGGTCAATTACTTCCCTTCAAGGTTGAATCCAACTCGCCATGCCGAAAAATACCCTACAACTCCTATTGTCTGCTCTGGAAACCGTGAGAAGGTCATATTCTTACTCCATGCCTTAACGTCTATACATAAGAATGTTTTATCACTATTCACTGTTCTTTCTACTTTGTGAAACTCAAAATGTTTTTGTACTCTATTCTTTATATCACAGTGCATCATTGGGAAGGAGAACAACTTCAAGCAGCCAGGGGAAAGATACAGGTCCTGGGATGCAGACAGGTAAACACCACAAAACTCAGAACCCTCTTTGCAAAATCCACAAGCTCACACAATTCATAACCTCTAATTGTTATTTTATTTTTCCCGGGTAAAAGGCAAGAGCGGTTCGTGAATCGTTTTGTTGAAGCACTTGCCGAGCCTCGTGTGACGCACGAAATCCGCAGCATTTGGATCTCTTACTGGTCTCAGGCAGACAAATCTCTGGGACAGAAACTAGCGACTCGTCTTAACGTGAGGCCAAGCTTCTGAATGGTATCATCGCTAAAGACTAAGTAAATCCCCTGTAACCAAAAATATGTTCTTCTTACGCTTTGGTTTGGAAGTAACCTCTTTGGTAATAGATACATTAAAATAAACAGTGACAATGAACGCTTAAAGAAGGGTTATTAGTTCCTGTTTTGTAATATTTTTATTCACAATATCAACGAATATTAAGGCAAATAATATAAAAGCTATTGAGTTATATAGCTTACAATAATCCATTGGCGTTACTTTAAATGGATTTATTTGTTTGATATTTTCCTCTCGATATAGTGTGCTTATTAATATTTCCAGATTTGCATCTATGACGTGAGCTTATTAGTTGGAATTTTATTGTGGTCTAATGTCAGACGCACGATCATCATAAAAAAGGGTATTCAAGTCTGTCCATATTGATAAATTGGTATAGTTATCACGTCGGAAGTTTTAATTGGTCATTGTTATGATGCAATATCACATATATATAATTTATAAATTTTATGTAAGTGGGGGGTGGGGTATTTAATTATTCCGCTGCTAGTGGAAATGAAAAAGAAAAATGAGATCAGACGATTTAAATTGTACTTTATACTCTACCTCGTTGTTCTAAACTTTAATTAGCTAATACAGTCTGACTAATCTAATGTCTCGGCCACTAATTTGTTGTCTTAAAAAGAAGCTCAGCTCAAATCAGGAGTCAGGCACATGGTTCCACAGAAAACCTTAAAAAAAACTTAATCACCAATTATTATCACTTTTTCATATATGCTTTGAAGTGTCGAGGATCAAGTACAACTGCAGTGTCTCAGTTATTGGAAAAAATATGTATATTCTACAGATTTCGTATTAGACATATGCGTAGAGGTTAGACACTAATTCATCATTTTGTGCATTTAAAATAGACTGGCTACAAATTTAGTTTTAAAATCTTAAAAAGAGATGTGAATCATCCTTTCTTTTTTCTGGTTGTAAGTTGTTAGGATTTGATTTTGTAACAAAAAAAAAAAGCTTTAGACCTTAAATCCATAATATCTTCGTTTTTGAGACCATAACAGGTTAAATTAGTACCTTCTTTACTGTAGCATATAGGTATTAGAACTCGTGTATTTGGGTAACCAACTAGTACAACATGAGATGCCAACACCAAATAATGATGTTGTTCAAATAAGTGTTACTAAATTTTCTGCTTGAAGTACTAACCGATTAAACTGTATAGCGATCCATCTTTATATTAGTCTAAACTCTAAATACTAAATATTATTGGTGTTTAAAAATACAGTTTTCAGTTTCACCAAAAAAGGGTATTGTGAAAGTTTAGATCGAAGTTGCGCATCTTGAGAGATTGTTTAATCATCCAATGAAATGGTATTGTGAAATGTGTGTTGCTAGTGGTCCAAAACTTTTACATATTTAAAATTCAGAACAGGTTAACGGAAGAAACAAAAAAGTATTAACGTGTTTTGGTTGTCGTTAATAAGATCTCGGATCCATGTTAGGAAAAGTCAATTTCTTGATGACGAAATCAAGGAGACTTTACTTTGATTGCATGTGACGGAACTTATACACTATACAAAACAATAAAATTGTAATTATGTAAAATATCTAAGTCTTAGAGGTGTATAATGCAAAGAGTATAATTTCGTGGGCCTTGGTCTAAGGTCTACGTACCAACCAATGTACTCAACATAAATAAAATCGCTCAAAATCGCTCTCCGTACCCAAAAAAAAATGTATAAAGGTTTTAATACCTAACCAAGACGTGCAACAAATTATCACAATTATTTGACGTGTGAAATAATGATTCGGCCAACCTTATAATCATTCGTCGCTCTACATTTTTCCTTGCACTTAATGGAATTTTTCCTTTGTATATTACATTAAAGTCAGTTTTAATCTTTTTTTATACGTTTCAGTACTACCAGATGAAAGGAGATTCTATTCGCCCGGATAATAGTTTATAACTCCGTAGTCAGAATCTTCTTTTGTATTCGCAAAGTTTTATTTTCTTTTGGTTACCCTAAAAAAGTTTGATTTCCTTGCAACTATAATATTATGTAGGATTTGTTTTTCTTTCTAATTTTTCTGATTATTTTTGTTTCTGATTTATTTGGCTGTTCTTTTTGTTGGAGACGGATTGTTGCTGTTTTTTGCAATAAACTTGTATACAATATAAACTTCAAACTAGTGCAAGATTCCAATTTAACCGTTGGAGCTCAAATCTCAACAGCTTAAACGAAATAATTAAAGTATTATGTGGATGTGGCCATAATTTGTTTTCTACAGATGTGGTCATTATTAAAGTTTAATCATCATATATAGTATCTATCTATTTTGTTCTTCCAACAGTTTATACACATCTTTTACCAAGTATAAATTGAACACCATAGTTTATGGGATTGTCTTCGTTTCCGATTTCTTCACAATGAAGGAATATATTACTTATCGGAGGAGTGTTTCATTTTTGTTTCTTAAAATCTAAATATATATAAAAAACGATGTCCAAATGAGTGACCTTACGAAAACTTTTTAATGCTTGCGACTTATCATTCTCATATAAATATCTTTAGTGTTACATACATGACTCTGTTTAAGTTGACCATATTAAAAACGAAAAGATGATATTCAGACCATAACCACCTGTCCTATCCGAATATTTTTAAAAAATGATATAGACGAATTGTTGGTCATGACTCATTAGCTTTATCCTAGTGTAACTTGATTAAATAACAATAATCAAGTAACAATCTCGTTTTTATTTCATTGATAAAATACAAAATATCGAAAACTTTCAGTATGAAAATAATAAACTATAGTAGAATAAATAAATGAAATCAGAGAAATGTCGCGATATCTAATTTTTGGTAATCCAGCAATTAAATAGCTCCGGTTATAAATTTACATTCTTCATATTGATGTTCCCACCTCTTTCATAGTCGGACCCAGAAAGAAAAATTCGTACAGACGGTACAGTGTGAAGCAATTAGTAGTTAGTAATATATATTGACAAAAAGGGAGAAAATAATTTAATTCAAATTAGAAGTAAGTAATTTATGTGGAGTGTACCTAATTGGGAGTATGTGATCAAAGCCACAAGTGGAGAAAGCTAAGTCATGCACCACTTGTTTCGCCTTTTTAGCTTACGCTATCTGTGTACTAGCTAGATAGAAAGCAGAAACACTTACGTGTATATACGTATGTCTTTTATACATATAACTGGCATGTAGCCGTATTACTTCCATAAATAGTATCGTATGTATCGAATAGCTGACGCAGAAAACTACACTTCCTTTTTCCAAAACAAAAAGAACAAAGAAAAACTATACTTCCACGTAACGTAACACTATGACATTTTATTAAGGAAGGTGATAAGGATTAACGGATGGCTCAGCTGATTTGGCTCAACCAATCACAAAACATCTTGCATTTTTACGAGACTCTGGTTCGAACTCTCATTTCCCCTAAAAACTACAAAATATAAAAATACAGTATTAGTCAAGATTGTTGCCTTAACAAAAAGTTAGTAATTTTCTATAATATTTCAGCGGTGGCATCTAGGGAAGTAATCACGAGGCGAAAACGGTGTTGGTTACACAATACTCTCCACTATTTTAGAAACTTTTGTGAGTGAACTATTTTGTATTGTCAATTTGATAAGAAAATTATATTTTTAACCAAGTTGAAGTAAGAACCTTCTCCCCCACTTGTTTCTTTTTATTTACTTTATAGTTCTCCATAGAAGCATAAAACAGTATAATAGTGGCCTTTTAGATTCTTTGATTTTCTAAAGTTATAAAAGTAAGAGTTATAGCAACATATAACAAAAATGATCTATTTCGATGGACCATTATAAACATTAATAATTGTTAAATTGTCTTCAATTGGCAACAAGGGTCTAAAAATGGAAGTTGATTTGCTTTTGTCATCACCACGATAAAATGTTGAAGACGAATCATTCTCCAAATATATAAACTTTTGAATAAAATTGGCAAGATCAGATGTGGTATATTATAAAGATACGTACAGCCATCAGCCATGATATTTGAAATTTTCAAAAATTAGTAGAATCTTATTCTACCACTAATTGAATTAATTAAACATATCATAAAAACAAGTAATGTATTTTATCTCTAGTCAGCGGATTAAAAAAAATTAGTCTTATATCAAGAAAATAAAATGCTTTTACTATTTCACTCATGGTTACGAGTTTTAAATTATTTTGTTGTGCGTTGGTGTCAAATCAAATGAATACAGATATTCCAAATAAAATAATTTGTTCTTCTTTATTTAAATATCATATGATTATTGTCGATATTCTCTGATTCCTACGTGACGTCTGCTAAACATAACATAAACAAAAGTTTTGACTTTTTACATAAATAGAAATTCACTGCACAAGACATGTTATTGCCTGTTTTTGTTTATTCCCCTCGTCTCTCTCTCTAGAAAGCGGGAGAATCTTCTCTTCTCTCTCTCTCTCTCCTTTGGGTCAAAAACCCAAGCAGCCTGGAAGAGAGAGAAATATAGAGATTAGAGAGGAGTGAGATGTTCTGTAATGTAACCAACACAAAACAAAACAAACTTCTCAATAAGGTCTCGCTATGTCCCGATGCTCACAGGAGATAACGATCCACAAATATTCATATTTTTCATTTTAACTTTTTTTTTTAAAAACAAATTAAATTGTTTTTAGTTTTGTTTTTGTTTTTCACCTTCCGTGAAGAAGGTACTTCTTCTTCAAGAGAGACACAACCCATCAGACATCTTTACAGCTTTCCTTTCTGTTGGTTTGGTTTGAGATATTTTTTTTTTATTTCTCTTTCTTCATCTGTTCCTTCTAACTCAGACAAACAAGTTGCAAAGACACTTCAGTTTATAAAAGGGAATTTTAAGGAAGGAATCTTCGAGAATCTCTCTATCCTGTGAGTTTCTATTTTCCATTTCCTTCTTAAGCTTTAAAGGTTTGATTTTTCTTTCATTAGTGTATCTCTGAAGCTATAAATCATTGTGGGTTTTTAGTTTGACCAGCTTGAAGGAATCAAACAAAAAGTTTTGTTTTTTTTTTTTATATTTATAACTTTGGATTCCTTATTCTGTCATCATGAATTAGATTTAACCAAGATTTGTGCTTTGATCCGTGTTTCCTAAAATGCTTTAATTTCCTACTTTATCATCTGTTGGTGAATCCCATACTCATAAGTTCTGTCAATTTCTGAAGAAAATGTAAGCAATGATAGAAGAAAAAAAGGAATCTTGATGTCGGCCTTCTTTGTTTGTTTGTGAAACTTCGTTGAAAATGGATGCTTTGTTTTTTCAGATGGTGCTTCATTGATATTTGGAGATAAGCTAAACCCAACAAAGCAACTTACATCTCCATGGAAGGTAGTTTTCTCCAAACTGAGAACGCGGTTATGGACACTGAGTTCATGGATGGGTTGCTTCTAGATGGTTGCTGGTTAGAGACAACTGATGGATCTGAGTTTCTTAACTTAACTCCTTCAACTTCTTCTGTTACCCCTTTTGATCCATCTTCCTTCATGTGGTCTCCAACTCAAGATACATCAGCTATCTGTACACCTGGTGTAGTGTCTCAGGTGTACGGTCAGGACTCTGCAGAAAGATCGTTAAGTCTTGATGAGTTTCAGTGGAACAAAAGGTGGTGGATTGGACCAGGAGGTGGTGGTTCTTCGGTTACTGAGAGATTGGTTCAAGCTGTTGAGCACATTAAAGATTACACAACAGAGAGAGGCTCACTTATACAGTTGTGGGTTCCGGTTAACAGAGGCGGTAAGCGAGTTTTGACCACAAGAGAACAACCTTTTAGCCACGATCCCATGTGTCAGAGACTCGCAAACTATAGAGAGATCTCTGTGAATTATCACTTCTCTGCTGAGCAAGATGATTCCAAGGCTTTAGCTGGTTTGCCTGGAAGGGTTTTCTTGGGGAAGCTTCCTGAATGGACCCCTGATGTTAGGTTTTTCAGGAGCGAGGAGTATCCGAGAGTCCAGCACGCTCAGGACTGTGATGTCCGTGGAACGCTGGCGATTCCGGTGTTTGAGCAAGGGAGTAAGATTTGCTTGGGTGTTATTGAGGTTGTAATGACCACTGAGATGGTTAAACTTAGACCTGAGCTTGAAAGCATCTGCAGAGCACTTCAGGTTTGTGTCTTTCTCTAAAAACTTTCTGCTTTTGCTATTGAAATGGTTTTCCTAAGAAGGACGAATGTGTTCCTTTTTCGCAGGCAGTTGATCTTAGGAGCACTGAACTTCCGATTCCATCTTCTCTAAAGGTAAGCAAAGAAACTACACAAGTTCTTTAAGTTCCGGTTATGGTATAAACTAGATTGTCTCTCCTTTATTTCAGGGATGTGACTTGTCCTACAAAGCTGCTTTACCCGAAATCCGAAACCTCTTGAGATGTGCTTGTGAGACGCATAAACTACCTTTAGCTCAGACTTGGGTCTCTTGTCTCCAGCAAAGCAAAAGCGGGTGCCGTCACAACGATGAGAACTACATCCATTGCGTGTCAACCATTGATGATGCTTGCTATGTTGGTGATCCAACTGTCCGTGAGTTCCATGAAGCTTGCTCTGAGCATCACCTATTGAAAGGCCAAGGAGTTGCAGGACAAGCCTTCTTGACCAACGGACCTTGCTTTTCGCCTGATGTTTCTAACTACAAGAAATCCGAGTACCCTCTCTCTCACCATGCTAATATGTACGGCTTACATGGAGCGGTTGCAATACGCCTACGCTGCATCCACACTGGCTCTGCTGATTTCGTCTTGGAGTTCTTTTTGCCCAAAGACTGTGATGATCTAGAGGAACAGAGGAAAATGTTGAATGCTCTTTCAACAATTATGGCTCACGTGCCTAGAACCTTAAGGACTGTAACAGATAAGGAACTAGAAGAAGAGAGTGAAGTGATAGAAAGGGAAGAGATAGTAACGCCAAAGATAGAGAACACATCGGAGCTACATAATCTCCACGGAAGTTCCTCATGGAGCGGCTCCCTCGAAGAAATCCAGCGAAGTAATATTAGTAATCCTCAGAGTCTTGGATTGGTATTTGACGGAGGAGACAAGCCAAATGATGGGTTTGGCTTGAAAAGAGGTTTTGACTACACCAAAGATTCTAATGTTAATGAGAGCAGCACTTTCTCCAGTGGTGGTTTCAGTAGGATGACCGAGAAAAAGCGTACAAAAGCAGATAAAAGCATCACTTTGGATGTTCTTCGACAGTATTTCGCAGGGAGTCTGAAAGATGCAGCCAAGAGTATCGGTGGTAAGCAGCATTTCTCTATTGTTTTCAGTTCAAGTTATCGAAAAGTCCTAAGATTGATCTCTTATTTTGCCTCTTTCTTGTCTTAACGGAAATTTTCAGTTTGTCCAACGACCTTGAAGAGAATATGCAGGCAACATGGTATACAGAGATGGCCTTCAAGAAAGATCAAGAAAGTGGGACATTCTCTGCAGAAGATCCAACGAGTGATTGATTCGGTTGAAGGTGTTTCAGGTCCTCTTCCCATAGGCTCCTTCTACGCAAATTTCCCCAACTTAGCCTCACAGTCACAGGAACCATCCCAACAAGCCAAGACCTCGCCTCCTCAGCCACCATTGCAGCCTTCAAAGTCCCCTGTTTCCTCTAACAGTCACAGTCCAAGCTCTAGCCAGTGTTGTTCCAGCGAAACCCAACTAAACAGCGGCGCAACAACTGATCCTTCTCAAGCTGATGTAAGAGGTGAATTGAAGAAGGCGAGAAGCGAAATCGATCTTCAAAGTTCGAGTCTTGATGAGACAGTATTGACTCTCTCTAGTTTAGAAAACATCCCTCAAGGCACCAACTTGTTGTCATCATCTCAAGATGATGACCTTCTGAGGATTAAAGTTAGCTACGGAGAAGAGAAGATCAGATTTCGGATGCGGAACTCGCGCAGGTTAACAGATCTACTGTGGGAGATCGGGAAGCGGTTTAGCATAGAGGATATGAGCAGGTATGATCTAAAGTACTTAGACGAAGACAATGAATGGGTTTTGTTGACTTGTGATGAAGATGTAGAAGAATGTGTTGATGTCTGTAGAACCACACCGAGTCATACCATTAAGCTTCTGCTTCATGTGTCTTCTCATCATTTCCCTGAACGTTCTTCAGCTACAGGTTACAATTTATGGCAATGACCTCAGATCAGAGAAAGAAAGAAGATAAAGAAGAGCTAATAGGACATGGCACAAAAGCTTGTGCCTTTGTGTTCTGTAACAATTGTTCATAATTTTAACTTCGGGCCTTTTTTGTTTTGGAAGGAGTTGTAGGAGGTGCTTTGGGTTTTGTTTTAAAAACGCACCAGAGAGAAGAACATGTAAGATCCTTTCTTCCTAAGAGTTGAAGATTGTGTTTTTTATTTCTTCTGTGTAATTCGGTTGTAATGCGGTTTTTGAAATGTAGATATACATAATAAAAGAACTCCACTGTTTCCATAATTGTCATATTCATATACACATCATAGACAAAAATAAGTGTAAGAAACTAAAATGAAAAACATTTACCAGATTATATATATTCTTGTTTTGTGGGAAAGAAACAAAAAACCGTTTTTACAGAACACCAAACTGAAATTCTTAAAGGGCTCATCTTTTGTGTTGCTACGAGTCCCGTCGTGGCGTTCTTGTGACCTCCGGTGACGTGGAGGAGACGTTTCGAGCTTCATGAGACTGACTCTGTGCGGCTAAGTACTCAAGTGCCACCACTATGTCACCTATAAACGGTCGGTAATGAGCTTCTTCGTTCAGACACATTGCGATGATAGCAATCGCATAGTTCAAACATCTCCTTGGGTATTTCCCTCTCAGAGCGGGATCCACTAAATGTCCAAACTTCTTCTGATCCTTGAGGTATGGACGTGACTGCAGCAGAGACAGTAAAAAGAGTTTTAGTTTTGATCGAGAGAAGAAATATTTTGAATTTCCGGTTAAATCCGGTTTTACAACTTCACTTACCCAAGTAACAAGATTCTGCTCGCCTTGCTTTTGTCTCAAATCAATGGCTTTCCTTCCAGTAATCAGCTCAAGCAACACTACTCCGAAGCAGTAGATATCCGATTTCACGGTTAGTTTCCCGCTCATTGCGTACTCGGGAGCACAGTAACCGTAAGTTCCCATGACTCGTGTCGAGACATGAGTGCGATCTCCTACCGGACCGAGTTTGGCCAGTCCGAAATCAGAGAGCTTGGGGTTGAACTCCTTGTCTAACAATATGTTTGCGGATTTCAAATCGCGGTAAATCACTGGCGGGTTAGCTGTGCAGTGAAGATACTCTATTCCCCGAGCCGCACCAACCGCGATTTTCATTCGTGTATTCCAGCTTAGAGGTTCTTGATTTGACTCAAGATCTGATAATCAAACAGAAGGAAGAGTTACAAAAGGTTAAAAAGGTGAAAAATTGTTAATAACAGTTATACACTTAGAAGCAAAAGAAAAGAAGAAGAGAGAGTTGAGTAAGTAACCAAAAAGGTGATCTTCTAAGCTTCCCATTGGCATGTACTCATAGACAAGAAGCCTCTGATCACCAGAAGTACAGTAACCGATCAAGGTAACGAGATTAGGGTGATGGAACAAGCTAAGCATAAGAACTTCAACAATGAATTCTCGATTCCCTTGAAGCCCATCTGGATTCAATTGCTTAATAGCCACCACCTGCTTTCATCAAAATTAAACTCAAATTACATTGAAAAGAAAAAAAGAGTTTTCTTTTAAAGGGTTGAGGAAGATGGAGAGAGAGATCTGACTTGTCCTGAATCTAAACGTCCTTTGTAAACTCTCCCAAAGCCTCCTTCTCCGAGCAAATTAACTTCCCGGAAGTTTCTTGTAGCTGCGGCTAACTCTTTAAAAGTGAAACTCCTAGCTCCACCACCAGGTTTCGGACTATTCACCTTTCCGTTTACTGTTCCAAATTCCGACAAGACTTTAACTCAGAATGTATGAAAGAAACAAAAACACAGTTTAAGAAACAAAATAAAAAAAAGGTGATTTTAAAACAAAACACACTCACCTAAAATACCCGAAATCGACTCTGTTCCTGTTGTATCACTTCCATGAACTGTAATCATTAAAAGACTATACATTATTAGAAGAAGAAGCAGAAAAACGAAAGCTTTCAGCTTTCAGGTAAAAGAAAACAAAGAAAGTAAATTTGGATTGGAATGGAGAAGAAGAACCTGAGGAATCGGTTTGGTAACGAGAGTTGCATCGAGCGGTATCAATGTCGACTCTTGTGTCCTTGGTTCGAGGGTTCAAACAAGAGAAGCAAGTCATCTCTTTTCTTTTGTCAGTTGTCACAATGGAGCTGGTTTTGAGAAAGTAGAGAAGGGGATTCTAGAAATGGAGCTGAACCAGCTCCAGAAATCCCCACACCAGACACACAAATTACGAAAAAATGGAAAAGAAAAGAAAACCTAGGATTGATTTGAAGAGACACTGATATCTCTCTGGATAATTCCAGAAAACAAAAGAACAAAAACTTTTGGGGATGAGTAAAAGGAAAGGCCTTCTCCTTCCCACCAGAGAAGATCCGAATCGGCGATAGATTGCAGGAAGAGAGAGAAAATAAAAGAAGATAGAGAAAAAAAATTATTTTAATGAAAACATAAAAGAACCGAAGAGTTACTATAATTATACAAATTCCATCTAATCACGACAAAAAAGGACAAGTTTCATGAAACAAGAAAAAAAAAAAAAGGGTTACAAAACAAAAACAAAATTCAGCACAGGAAATCATTTTTTAAATTAAAAAAAAAAAATACAGGAAACGGGAGAGAAAATCACGGAATTTTTTTTTACAACAGTTTTTTAGTTTTTTTTTTTTGGTTCTTTCTTCTTCTTCTTCCTTGTGTGTATAATTAAACTCTTTTTGTTTATTTCTTTTTTAGTTGGAGCTACTAATATTTAAGTGGTAGAAGACGCCGAGTTTCGTTTTGTTCTTTTCCATGTAGGACCTTTCTTTTTAAAAAGGGAATTTAATTTCTTTTTCTCATTTTATCGTCTTCTTTCAAAAATTTAAAATTAATTTCCCTCAAAAAATTATAATCTCTTTCTCATCATCATCATCTCTTCCCTGGCATTTAAACGGTCAGGTCCACCCTTGTGTGCTAATTTACCATTATACCCCCTCTCGTATAATAAAGCCTTGGCCGATCCAAATTCCTTAGATGATACCCTTCGGATTGACCCGTCGCTTAAATGAAATACAGTACAGTGTGTGAGGAGCACCCACGAGGCCGACAGTGGATGCTCGGTTCTCATCTCAACAAATGGACGGTTCAGATTGTAAAAGATTGACCTTACGTTGTTATTACATCCTCTGTTTGGTCCCACTGATTTTCTTTAGTTGGTGGTCACACTGTCCTTTCTCTCATATCCCGCATTGACTTTATTTACCGTTTTAGAAATATGCTCGTTTCTATCTATCCTTTATAATAATGGCTTCTTTATTATCAATTATTAGCTGATAAGTTTGGCAATTTCACCAATCTTCTTTTCTCTATCATATGTTTTTGCTCTCTTTTTTTTTCTACCTGCAAGCTGCTAAGTTTGATTTTCGGCTTCCTCCTCTTTTTTGTTTTCTTTCTCATATTTATTGACATTAATGCTGATCTTCTTGCCAATTCACGCATCTAACATTTAACGCACGTTAATGGCATTATTTATAAATAAATGAATTAAAAAATAATCGTTATTCCTTTCACTTTCGAAACTCATTTAGTTTCATGAGCAACCAAAAAAAAACAAGACTCACCCCCTTTCTCTCCTGATTTTTACATGGCTTCAGACCTTCAGTAACTTTATTATATAATTATTATTACTACTATTAACTCTTAATTACAACTAGTAACGCTATTACCATTAAACACTACTTTCAATTTCCGTTACTACTACTAATTAACTCTATAACTACCACTAGCATATTATTAAGCTACCATTCAAAGCCGTTAAATGGTGGTGAAGGAGTACAAAGTAATTTTCAGGTTTTGATGCGAGATGAGATCCAACCTAATTAAATTTCTCCGTTTTAAAGAAAATGTTGGATGTGATTAAGAAGAAACCAAAATGTTTCTTTGTGTCTTTGACTAATTTGCAAGACACTACCAAATCTTCCTAATGACAATCACTTCTTTTTGTTTTATTTATATATTTGTTTTGATTTTTATGAAAACATGTTTATTTATTTATTGAAAGTGGACGAACAACTAACAAATCGTGTGTAGACTGTAGGAATAACAATCTAACCCGAAATTGATGAGGAAGACACAAAAGTACAATTGACTTCCAATGACAAGTTATCTATAGATTGGGTCCTCAAATATACTAAATTTATTTCTTAGGGCTTATTACATAAAAAAAGATTTATAACATAATTCTTTATTACATCAAATATTCATCAAAAACTAATGTGTACAGACTCACACACATACTCGAAGCTATCTAAACACGATAGAGCTGTTCCGTGAAGAATCTATGACGTACGGTACGTATATTCCATATATTGTTGGATAATTGATATCTGCAATTTGTGAAAATTCAAATAAATTTGACAAACCAATAAAATGGATTAAAGTACATATTTATTTCATTAATAAAAAGTACATATATATTTCTTTATTTTCCACAATTATCGACAAACTTATTTGATATATATTTTTCGAGTAAAAAGTTTAAACTATCAGATCTCACTTTTACCAAAAACAAAATTATGGACTTTACATTTCAGACACAATTGTATATGATTAATTAAAATTAGGTGAAGATATAAGAGTCAAGATATAAACCAATGGATTCATCAGAGGGAAATAAAATCACGAGACTTCGAGACCCACCAGAACAAACAACATGTTCATGTAAGTCCCGTGATGCGTGAGCCCCTCTTCACAAAATTGAAAATTCAATTTGAAGGCAGACAAAAAACAAATAAGTCAACACCTCGATGAAAAAAACTACTAGTACCATTTAATGAGTTATATACACTACGAATTTGAAAACTATATATACGTTTGTGATTTATAATGTCCGTATACTAGTAAACAAATATAATTCAGAAATTGAAATGTTGATAGTCAGTGACTCAGTGATATCAATACTCAAAACGTTGATCGATAGTTGTAAGTTTCATTTATTATGTTCCTGACTAAACACGTGAGTATTTCCAATTGGTAATTAACATTTGTCAAATAATAATAATAATTTCCTTTACTCTTTTGACAAAAGTATACCGTTTGATATATCAGGTGATTCCAGTAATCAACTGCCAATATATGGTAGCTGAATATTTAAGAGGTTTTAGTATTTTAGTTTACAAAAGACCAGAGTTTCGCATACCGAGGAACTTCAGAATCGAAGCCGGCAAAAGTCTCGGAAGAAAGAAATTGATGATAGTACTTCCAGAAAGTCGAATGTCGAATGCCGAAGACCTTTTTGTTTAATCATCTATTATGGCCAAGGTTTTAAAACTTACAACATTACAAAAAATAATATATTGGAAAAACTAGGAAAGTAAAACTATAAACTAATATTCTACAGCTTGCGAGACATCTGTGGTTTTTTTCATTTTCTCCTTTTTTCTCTTTTTACCCCTAAAAAAATATGGATGTTGCAACAATCTGTACAATAGAGAGACTTGTCCCATATATTTTCATGTCACAACAAATAGGCCATGACCTTCCACAAGTGATTTTCATACCCGAAAATATATGGCTGAGATAGCCAATGGAAAATGCCTCTTCTTTTACTCCGTCTTTCAAAGATCCATCCATCTTCAGAGCTGTAGTGCCAGATCCGGATGCTGCGACGAGGACGAACCAGTCTGCTGATTCGCGCCGGGAGAGTTTGGTGATACAAGCCTAGCGTTAAGGTCCGGTGGAAACCGGTGGAACTCCTGTTTGTTATAAGGAAACAACAACCCTTGTTGTTGCGAGCCCGGTGTGGCCTCGTTAGTTAAGTTTGGTTGTTGCTGTCTCGTGACTCCGATCATCGGACTTGGACTATGGCTGAATCCACTGAAACCGCGGGTTAGACCGTTGCTGCTCTCAGGTTTGATCAGCGGTCCTGCCTGGCGAGAGGAGGATGATGATGATGGGAACTCGGTTTCTCGATTCAAGCCACGAGAAGGTGCAGTCTCCTCAATTCCTTGAGAAGAAGAATGTCTGTTTCCTATAAAAGCGCTTGAGACTGAAGCGGTTGGAGACAGGATTCTGTTTGAATGATCATCAGACGCCAAGTCATTTGAACACTTCTGTTTCCCCAACGAAGACATTAATCCGGTTTGTTTTTGAGGATCGTCCTCTTCAGGTCCTCCTGCTGGGTTCTCTCCAACCCAACCTAGACCAAACTTGATTCCAGAGGGCAACGCGGTTTCTATTCTCTTTGATGCAATTTTCCAGGCCACAGGACCGAGATTCGCAGCGTATCGTGCAAGACTCCTCGCGTAACCGTACTCAGTGTTCAGCCCAACCTGATGAATAAGTAAAACAACTGATCAGCCTCTTGTTTCTTCATACAAAAGGATATATAATAGAATTGGCAATAGCGTACTGGAATCAACTGTTTTAACTCGTCTTCAAGCGTTGTCAAAACCGACGGCTCCTGTGTAGAAGTTGATAGGTGATTGTAGGTATCGCGTCTGTTATCATCGACATTGAAATGTTTCATCCCATACTTGTTAACCGCCTTCACAACCGAAGCTGCACAGAAACCAATAAGATGATTTCTATTTGGTAAAAAATAAAAGGAAAATCTGAAAGAAGGTAGAGCAAAGGTAGAGATTTTTGTATTACGTGGAAACTCGTTCTCCCAATCTATAGACCAGCCACTTTGGGTTTCGCTGTTATGATTGATCCTAACCGATGTTTCTGCTTGACGGAATTTGTATGAAGGAGGAGCCTTTCTTAAGTTGTAAGCACCAGAAAACTTATTAGAGCTATCTCCTCCAGGAGTGAGCGCATCTGCTGATATTTCAGAAGCAGTACGGTCAATCGAAGATGGCTCAGGCTGTTTCTTTGGCGGACGGCCTCTTTTGGCAACTTTTGGTTGCTGCTGCTGCTGTTGTTGTTGGTTTTGTGGTTCTTCATCATCACTGTCTTGCCTTAAATTCTCAAAGTCCTTTTTAGCCAGTTCTTGTATAGCCCGTGCCTACATGCCAAAATGACACACTATTTTCAGAAGCATGGAACGATATATCAAAAGCAAAAAAGGAGATGAATTTAAGACATACCTGTCGATAATATACAGTGTCCGCTGAATTGTATTCCATTGCATTTGTACATATTAAAAACACATCTCCCTGCAAAGTAGAACAGGGCGATACGATAAGGAGACTTATCCGAGAAGGAAGAAAGAGCTGTTCCAACACCAAATATTCTCACGAATTCACATACTATATTCAAACTGAGAGACAAATTTGAATCTAAACAGATCAATAGTTACTCTGAGTGAAACACAACTTTTGTAACAGCCTTAGGTCTGCACCCTACACTACATATAACATGCACGCCAAACAACATCAAGCAATGGTTCTCCATAAACCATAAGAAGCTGTAAGAAAGTTTTGAAATTAAGAAGCCCAAGTAACAAGACTTTCAGTAGCTACCAGGAAACTTTTGCATAGGACCAAGCAAAAGAGGAGCTAACTCGAAAGCATCAAAACTATTAAGGATGGTACATACACACCGAAAGTTCAGGGAGAAGTATCGAGGAGTCGTCTAATGCTCTCAGAGTACAAGACGTACCTCAAATTGTTCTAAGCTGGCATAAACTCCAGAGTCTAATTTCTTCCGCACAGTGCTAAAATCCATTGGATTCGTGATAATCTCATGATAATCAGGAAGCTGTAACACATACCGAACACAGATAAGACAAACAGAATCTCGTAACATTTAACGAGCTTTTTAACATCAACAAAAAGGGACAAGGCAGTCACCTCCTCAGGATCAACTGGATCTGAGTAAACACCATAAGTATCTTTCCTACAAGATGGATCAAATAAAAGCATAAACCCAGTTAGGAATCATTTGAACCAGAATGCAAAAGAAAGGAGACTATGTGAGAGAGCAAGGAAATGAACACACTTTTGAAGTCTATCGAGGATGAACACCAACAACTTTTTGTCTGGCAAAGGTGTAGTGGGGCCAGACTCCACGGGAGACCCTGTCCACATGTAAATGACAAATTTTATAAATTAATCATCAGAAAAATCTCGCTTTTTTATCCTCGTACGAATTTCCCAGTTTATTGCCTTTTCAAGAATTAAATAAAGGAAATTAAAAAAAAAAGAAGGGTTTTTTATATAATATATGTACCTTGAAGAATGTCTGTCGCTTTCGAAGCCTTTTCTCCCTGCAGAGAAGATTATGAGACAGATCATCATCATCAATTCCAAGAATCCGTAATAAAAAGGTGAGCTTTTTCCGTAAACAAGTAAAAAAGAGAGATGTGTTCATGTATATGGAAAAGAAATCGAAGGAAGACAGACAGTACAAGAAGTCTTAACAAAACTGTGAAAGTAATAAGCTCAAGTAACTGATGTTACGGAAAAGACAAACTGGAACTTGCTGTCTCAGAGAGGACATGATGGTTTTCAGTGCAGAGAGGCATCTTTAATTTCAAAGTAAAACAACGGTTTAAATACCAGAAAATCAGATAAACTTAAAAAATATATAATATTCACACATTAAAGCGAGAATAAAAACTGATAAACACAAACCAAAAGAATTTTCTTTCTTACCGAAGGAGAAAAAAAAAAAAGGGAAAATAATTTAGAGAGAAAAAAGCTGAATTACGAAATCCCCACCAATAAAAACGAAGACTGAGTCAAACTCATCCCACTCAAGCTCTATCATCATCTCTAAATATTCTCTTCAAAGCAGAAACAAACGCGCGAAATCCCAAAGGCAAATAAATTTAAACCTAATTTCTCAGATTTAACTCTTTTCATTTAAAATCAACAGTTTTTATAACTGGAATTGAGAA
Organism: Sisymbrium altissimum; assembly: GCA_900406495.1. Taxonomy (NCBI): domain Eukaryota; kingdom Viridiplantae; phylum Streptophyta; class Magnoliopsida; order Brassicales; family Brassicaceae; genus Sisymbrium; species Sisymbrium altissimum. The sequence continues at coordinate 117,760 of OVBI01000165.1, forward strand.
AACGAACCGTGAAACCAGATCCGTGAGGAGGAGGAGCGCCGCCGCCGCCGGCGATCTTCTTTCGATTGAGGGAAGACTCGGGAGTGTCGTCGAGGTTCAGATCGGATTGGGAATTAGGAGAATGTCGATGGGAGTGGGAGTTTAAACCGTGCAAGAGACGGAGCTTCTTCTCGCGGCGCTCGTCGTCGTCTTCCTCGTCGCCTCGGTCGTCGTCGTCCTTGATCCAGGGGGAATCGGAGGAAGAGACGCCGTTGGGATTAGGGTTCCGGCGCTTGGATCGGCTGCCGGAGTTGGGAGGGTGATTGAGAGAATTAGGGTTTTTGGAACCGGATCTATGGTCATCGTGGTTGTGTCTGTGTTGCTCTTGTAATTGTTGCTGTTTGATAGCTCGCTTCTGAAGGTCTAGAAGAGATGGCCTTCCTTTCTTCTTCTTCTTCGTCATTGTATCTGCTACCTCACCCATTCTCTCTCTCTCTCTCTCTCTCTCTTCTTTCTTTCTCTCTCCTCTCTCTCTCTCTCTTCCCCTTTTATTTTTTTGCTCTTTCTCTCCTCCTCGACAGGCGTTTGGTTTTGTGATTTCTTATGTTTTTTTACCAAAAAAAATCAAAATCAAAATCAAAATCGAAATTAAATCTCTTTTACTTGTGTGAACTCGCACGTGCCGCAAAATGTAACGTAGACCTGCGTTAGTTAATTTTCGTGATTCACGTAAGGAGTCTCCAGTGGAGACATAAATGGGCTGTGCTATGATGTTTTAGACTATTTGGGCTTTAACAGGCCCGAAGACGGTAGGAATAATAAGGACGTTCTGTATTTTATTTCATTAAATTCTTATGCTTCTGGTTACGTCTCTCGTTTATTAGGGTTTATTTACTGAGTCACTTATTTTTCTTTGTCCTCGTCATGCCGGGAGGGAGAGTCGTCGAAGATGATGGAGTGGCCAGCAAGGAGACTCAGGGAAACATTTACCCATTTCTTCAACATATCACACAAGAAGTGTTTTTCAAGGCCCATTGTTTCTGGCAATGAGAACCATTCTTAACCTTCTCTTTTCTTTTCTTTTTTTCTAATTACTATTATCATTTTATTTTTAAGAAATTATGTGAGATTCTGCTAATAGAGAAAATCTTATTAACATTAAAAAAGTATTTTAAAAAAATTTACTTTCATTAGATATCATACTTATGAATTATTTTTGAAATCTAAAACAGTACTAGTATAAAATCTGTTGAGTATTCGTTATTTAATCAAATACAATAAAAATTGAGATTCTACTAAATTTAGTAATCTTCTTGTATAATGGTCTGATTTATCTTCCCTTTTTTCCTTTCTCAAATCTAGTAGTATTACTTTGCTAAAAGTTGTTTTTACTTTATGTCTGTATATAAAAAAACATGCTGTCACAACCTCATCCACATCAAATATAAAACATTACAAACAGAAAAATATTCACTATTATTGAATATCATACTTATGACATTTTGTTCTAAACAATAACTAATTAATTATCTTGCAATCTAAATATATCTATATATATACATTGTATTTTGAATTTTACAAGATTTTATTAACGACTATTAAAAATGTTATCTTAATATGAAAATATATCAAAATGTAATTAATTTTTATTTTTTTACAAAACTGGTAACTTTAATCTTCTTTTTAATAATGAGATTATCCTTTTTATTGAAACTGAATATTATGTGTGTGCGCATCTCATGCTAAAGTTTGTTGTCTATTTAACAACCACATAGATAAATGATTGAAAAAACGAAAAATATATATCTCAAGAAGCAAAGCGAAAAAGAGAGAAATTCCTCATTTTGATTAATCTCTTATCATGAATAGATTACCTTTGCATCTTCTAGATGAGATTTTCTTCAGATTAGACCCAAATCTCTAGTGATGATGCAATGCACGAGTAAATTTATCAAATCTCATATATCCGATGATCCAAATTTTGAAATCGGATATTCTTCTCGGGTCAGATCCAATTTGTTTCACTTTTGTAGATATGGCGCCCATTACATCTTCTGCCAGCCTCTGGTCTCCTCGTGTGTTTTTATGTCACTAGGAAAAATAGCAGAATTGTATAAATACCCATGTTACATTTTTGGTTCCTGCTCTGGTCTTCTCTTACTATACATCGGTGCCCTTTTCGTCGCAAATCCCCTCACAAAAAAGTTTCGAGTTTTAGATCACTCTGGATCAAAACTTATCCCTGAGATAGTTAGTGGTGATGTCACTTTTAAAGAAAACCATCCTGAAAGTAACGTTGCTCGTACGGAGAAAGCCATGTGAATTGGTTTTGTGGTAGATCGCTATCAAAACACCAAAAGATTTAAAATTGTATGCATACTCGAGATGCATGCAATGTATAGATTTGAAATCAGCGATGGAAACCTCTGGAGACTATCTGAAACTACCCTCACCACCAAGTCAAAAAGTGATCTTATAAAGAGAATGAGACCTGTTTACTTGGGCGGCACTCTGCACTGGTTGAGAAATGACGGAAGCATCATAGCTTTCAATCCCGAGACAGAGAAAGCATGCTTTATTCCCTCCATTTTCCATCCAAAACCAGAAACAAAACTGTTACTTGCGGCCGACGAAAATATCAAATGCCTGACCTTAGTATCAGGGACGAAAGAAGCAATTTCAATTTACACACTACTAGAAAATCCCAAAATGGACCCTTGCAAGGTGGATCAATAACGTATCTTTGAAGGAAAGTGAGCTCGAATACTGGAATGTGGTTGCGTACGATGGCAAGCGTCTAGTGGTGTGGGAAAAGAAGAATAAATCAAGAGGTGCGGTTCATGTGTACGACATGAAATATAATAGTTGGGGAATTTTGGGGTCAATCACACATTGCATAACTAACGCCAAGGACTTCTGTAAACTTACGCCTTCATTCTTGTCTGATGTGGAGGAAGGTGAGCAAACGAAAGTGATTGTAGCTTCTAATGACTTACGCATCTCCTATCTAATTGCTATTATGGGACTTATAGATACTATGGAGTAAACTAGCTCATGCTTTAACAATTTTGGGTCAATAGATAATTACATAAACTGTCCTTGGTTTGTTATGTGGATGATGTTTGTTTCCCATGTGCTATTCTGATGCAATCTCTTGGTGTAGTTATTTGAGTCTATGATATCAGTCTGTTGTATACAACTATAATTTTAGACCCAAGCAGGATCTTTTTATGGTGAATAAAGAGTATACATAGCAGTAACACATGAGGAGGAATAGTCCAACCGAATGTCAACCACAAGAATCAAATCAGAGATACAAAACTTCTCATAGAAACACATCAATTACATCCGTAGTTGGAAATAAAATTTGGAATTTGAATGAAATGCAGATCAGCAGATATAACTCATGTAGAAACTGGTGTTAAAAGGAAAATCAACCAAAAAAATAAGAACTGGAAATATATGTTTGCGTTGATTTTTTTTTTTTTTTCTTTTTGAACTTTAAGTTTGAGTTGAATGTTGCTACTTGCTACTGTTGTCACAAGTTTGCAACACTTCACGACGAATTCAAAATCCCATCATTTCCACACGAACTTTACATTATCATAATCTCACTTAAAACAATGGTCGGTTAAGTTTCTCTCAGGCATTTCATCAAGCATGTTTACTTGGCGCTGAATACTCTCACGCATAGACGAAGCACATGAAAAAAAAAACACATAAGCGAGGCAGACGAAGTTTTGTTAGGCCCAATTTTTTCGATTAAAGAAATGGCTCAACCGTGGCCCATATCCAATTGTTATTGCCATAGCTAGCAGCCGAAGCGTGCATGCAACACCCAGAAATACGTGCTAGTGGAAAACATAACGATTTTGACGAACATAACTAACTTTTTGGTGATTAATTCAAAATTAAGCCATTGAAGCCATTGAATGGGTTTGGGATCTTTTACCCACGGTAAAATCCGTCAAATTGTAATAATTTCTTAACCGAATAAACAGGGCTTTGACTATTTTTGTCCAAGTTAGCAAAGGCATTCAGACTAATTATTTTGACTAAAAAATAGCAGTAACCTCTCGTTTATTATAAAATCATCATCATCCAAATCATTCATATAAGGCACACAAGTAAGTATCACTAAATACAAGAGTAAAAAATTTCAGAATGTAACATAATAAAATCAAGCACACAACCCAAATGGGTAAATAGAAACAGGGGTTATTAGGTAAGAGTCGTAAGACACTTAAACTCCACGTCAAGTGTATATATGACTGTGATTAATCAAAACCCTTTCGCTTAATTACGGTTACTACTACGCAAATCACCAAAAAGCAAAGACCCAACCATCATATCGGATTCTCGGAGTATTATGAAACTTGTGTACCACTACAAACCACTTTTTTTTTGTCAACTCACTAGAAACCACCTATTGTTATATTTTGATAAAAGTACAACTACTTTTGATTAAAGTGTTCCACATGCACATGACTCATCGTTACTAAATTCGACGAGAAGAGTATGATAATGACACGAAACACCAAAAAGCTATACCAAAGTTGGTAATTCTCATGTTAACGAATAAACATTGCTTCGACTGTTTTTCTCCTCGTTGGTAAAAGCATTTATACTAATGATTTAAGGATGAAACGAGCACGAATTGACCCACCAAAACGATTTCAGGATTTGAAAATTTTCAGAACATAATAAAACCAATCACACAACCCAAGTGGGAACATCATAAAATGTGTACTCTTGTTTCTCTTCCACTTTACTTTCACATTAATTCATGTGTTTCTCAATTGGGTTAGGGTCTTTCTGGGATCCCACTTTTGTCAAAAAGCACTGATTCCACATTCGATGAGCAAGCTGGAACCCGTCGCATTTTTGTTTGTAATGTCATGTTTTCCGATATCTTCTCTTTGTTATATAAACAATGAATGTGTGATCGGTAACTTCTTTGGCAAGAAATAAGCTTTGTATGTCCTTGTGCTTCGGCAAAAAAAAATAAAATAATATATATATATATACAAAATGGTTCTGTTTTTAAAAACCGCCTAGCTATTTCTTTCTAGCATCAATCATATATAAATTACATGATAAAAGTTAATAGCTCAATTATTTTGTATGAAATGGTGTTCGTGATACTCATATCGTTATTGAATTTAAGATTGGTGTTTGAGTGACTTGAGCAGTTACTAATATTTTTTTTCATGGTATCTCATTAGTCAAAACTACTTTAATTTCTTCCATCGAATTCACATCAACCCACATAATTTTAGAAAATAACTATAACGTATCCCAACGTTTTTATCTACTATTTACCTTTTAACGAGTGTTTGATGCTACAATGACATAATTAAGACGATGGAATGACTCGGAAATTACACTAACTATTTACTAACTTGCTAATTTCAAAAAAAAAAAAAATTGTGCAGCAAGCTGGTGTTGCCATTGTTATGGATGTTGTTTGATTCTACATCAACATTGCTCAAAACTGGCGTTTCAGCAACAGATGATTCTTTTAAATACATCTGGTTCCAGATTCGTCTTATTTATCCAGACAATTAAAGTGTGACATCTAATTAATTGTTATTATATAGTCTTAGAAAGTAAGAAACTAGGACATGTAGTGTTAAATAGTCCCTCTAATACGCAATTATCCTATTGGTTTTGGGTGCAGGATCATGAGAAAGCTATAGGATAGAAAGCTATCTCATGATCCTGCTTCTGCTTTAGTGGAAATTTTTGCCGGTGACATCAAAGTGGGTCTGGTTTTAGCATCTACAAGTTTCTATGCTGAGCAAGGTAGTCAGATTTATGACAGAGGACTTATACTTATAGAAGGCTTATTTGGTACATTCGAAGTAAGCAGTGCAAAAACTATTAAGGGCTTTGTTCTTCACAATGGTAGTCTCTCTAGTATAACGGGGAAAGTCTCGGTGGGGGATAAAGTGACCTGCAAGGCAAACATTTGTCGGATTCGAAGCTTGCGTGACACTAGAAACCACTTTTTGATTAAAGAAAAAGTACACATGTTTTATTAAGTGTTCCACATGGATATGAATCGCCATTACTAAATCAGGAGTAGAGTGCGACAATGACAAAAAATATAAAACAGAGAGGCTCACAATTCTCACAGAGATGAAGAATCGGATTACCAAAGCTAGATTAAAGAATTACCGGATTCTCGAGTCTTAAAACTTGTGTGCTACTATAAACCACTTTTGTATATTTTTAGAATAGTACACGTATTTTCTAAGGTATTCCACATGCACATGGCTCATCGTTACTGAATCGAGGAGAATATTCATTTGAGCATGATAATGACACGAAACACCAAAAAGCTGTGGAGAAGTTGTGTCTTCGTATCATGTTTATTCACCCTTCGATTAAGGTACATGTAACAATTCTAGATTGTTCCACAGGTGTATGATGAGTCCTCATTACTTGCTAAATCAGCAAAAAGTGAGAGCAAAAGTGGAAATCTTGAAACTCCGTGTCTTCGATTTATACTAAGAATTGTCACTTTTATAAACATTTCTGAAAAGTTCGACATACACACGACTCCTCGTTACTCAATAGAGGAGAATATTCGAAGAGAATGATTGTGACCGCAAACAGCAAAAGCTATAACCAAATCCGTCTCTCTAGTAAGCGCTTTGAAGAAGAAGTAGAGAAGAGGAGGAGGGATGGATCGATTATAAATAGAGAGAGGGTCACAGCTCAACAAGATGAAGCAGAACTCACTACAAATACAATACAAGAAGATCAGATTCAAGAGCGCAAAATAATAATGGGCGGGATAGTGGCATTCAAATGGGGAGAGCAAAACATGACTCTGCTCCAAAACAGGGACAACTGGGAAGCAAGGCAAGTTTCATCTGATTTTTATTCGACCCGTTTTTATGGCTTTTTATTTGAAGATTCTCATTGTATTTATAATATGTGCATTGCCTTGTTGGTTTAACTTTCTGTTTTATATATCCGATGAGTGTTTCAAAGGGTGATAAAGGCAGCGGATTGGGATCAAGACAACGAAATATTGGGAGGCCGGTGTAAATCGATGGAGGGGACATCGTTTGGTGTTTCTAAAAGTGGCCGAGTTGCATTTCTTGTGGACTCAGGCTTACATCACGACGGCTATGGCGTTAATGATACTCCCTCGTACGGTCCCTGCAATCTTCCTATTTTGTTCTTGAAGGTCTGATTAATCATATTGAATTTTTATGTTTTCTTCCTTTTCCTTTTTTACCTAAGAGGCTAAGGCTATTTGGATCTTTTTGGTTCTGCTTTCTTTTACTCTATTACAGGATGGCAATGAGAGTCCCGAGGACTTTGCAGATTTTCTGGAAAATGGTCCATTTGGTCGTGACCAGGCTACCGATGATACGAGAGACATGGCCTATAACCTAATTGTGGGAGACATAACTTCTAGCTCAATGTTTCATATCTGCAAACCCACGGCATCTGAGCCACGTGTCCTCACAAAAAGACTTGAGTTTGGTGTGTATACACTTTCTCAAGATGGACTCAACGCAACATCACCCAAGGTGATTTTTAACAAGATATTCTTTCCATAGGATATTTTTTAAATTAAAGCCACAACCGTCATTAACTTGGTATAAACTTTTATGCAGGATGCACGTCTGAGACGCCTCTTTGATGAGCAGATTGGAGCTTATGAAAACAATCAACTATCGCTCGAGGAGCTTGCTCAGAGGGTTATGTGTGATCGAGTCCAAGCTGTCCAAGGAGACAAAATGTCCTCATTGTTTGTCGAAAGGAGGGATTATCATCCTGTTTCAGTTGAAGTAAGAAAATTAACCAAAGCCGTACTGATTGATTGATTAATCTCCTATTATTTATATAATCTTTTTCTTTTGATTCAGCTTGGAAGGCAGCGTTACGGTACGACTAGCACAACAGCATTTGCGGTCAACTCCACCAAGGATATCACCGAGTCCTCGGTCTATCTCAGTTCTATAAATGTCAACTTCTGCGAGATTTATTACACTTTCCGAAACTTCAGTATCGACATCGCCTAGAGCCTATCATTACCCGTTCAGCATCCATATGCATATATTCGACTATCTTCTAAATTAATTATGTAATAAAATAATCTTGTCGCCGATGCTGTTCAGGGAAAATCCTATTTCCTTGTCACACTACTATATCGTGCTAGTCTAAGAACCATTGATATCTTATAAATAATTAACAGTTGGTTTGAATCAAGCTTTTCCTATTATGTTTACCGAAAAGTTTCACTTAATATATATCTTCTATATCTATTCATTTCATTTGATAGATATTGCATTTATTTTTTTCGTAGATATACTTTATCTTTCACTTTAATTGATCATGTATCACTCAATCTGTGAAGCTCGACCATATGTTTAGAGACCAAATCCAACGATAAAAATTTACAGTTAGATAGCCGAAGAACAATTAAATGCTTCAACTCAATAAACTAGACAAAACAAAGGTGTCATTTGAAATGTTTTGATAACTTTTATGGACTGAAAATTAATTAAATAGTGATTTTCATATATTATAAATGAGAAGTATACGGAGTATTAAATTTTAGGTCGGCCGGGTTGTACGATCATATGAGCAACAAAGTATGTAGCATGTGTCTTATTTTGTTGGTTGTTTAAACTCTTTACTAATCTTACTAAATGGGCTTTTATGAAAGTTACGTTGTGCCCAAAAGTTTAATTAAGGGAACGGCCCAATCGTGGCTCACCTCCTCTGCTAGTCGTTGCCCACCTCATCATCATCTCTTTGGTGGAGAAGTTAATTAATCATTTAATTGTGTTCTCTTTAACGGCAATTTGATTCACTTTGATTCACTCTCCGATTAAGTTACATGGAATATTTATAAATTGTTCCACATACAAGTCATACTTACTCAATAGCAAAAGTGGAACGATTTAGAAATATTGAAACTCTGTGCCATCGATGTATACTTAGATTGTCATTTTTATCAACATTATTTTAATGATTCGACATGCATACGAGTCCTTATTACTCAATAGAGGACAATATTCGTAATGAATGATGGTGACGGCAAACAACATAAGCTATAACCAAATCCGTCTCTTTCTTAACCTTAGGTCTAGTAGAGGAGAGGAAGGTGGGTCTAATTCCTAATTAACCTTCTATATTATACACTCTGTTTCTATCACCTTTTCGTTGCGTATCAACGATGAAGAGCTTGTAATATGCTGACTCTTAAATTGCAAGTGTATTGTTTGTGAGTAATGAAACTTTTTTTCTTGCGTACGATTATCAAGCTCGATAAATAGGACCTAAGAGAATCATTACCTAGGCTACTATAGGTAAGTACAATAACTATTGATACACCATATAATACATCATATCATGTTAGTAAAAAATCGTATCAATCTAGTAATAATGGTGGATCATTCTAGCTAGTATCCTTAACATCGTCTTCATTTCTATTTCACTCCAATTTCGTACAATATTATTAGTTTTTTCCGCATAGACATGACTCCTCAATCCTCATTACTCAATCAGCAAAAAGTTAGGGCAAAAGTGGAACTATATATGAATATTGAATTTGAAATTCTTATGTATTCTATAGCACCTTGTGTAACTCAGAAGTCAGAACCACTTTTATAGACCAAAATGAATAGCTGATAAATACTTCTATGAGTTTGCATATATTAACGGGTTTATATATGTTACGCAACCTGCCTACTAGAAAATTTACGCCAATATATAAACCCGTTAATATATACAAATGTGGCGTATATTAACGGGTTCAATATCGCTGGTTTACTTATACCAAACGAAAATTCATTCCTCTAATGAATTACTTTTTATTTTCCGTTCGAGAGTTATTTAACACAAATACGTCGGGGATAGACGACAGAAAATCTGACAAAAATCCTGCCAAACAGATGTATATCGTCATTGGATATTTGTTTGACACTTCTAATTAATAACTATTAACTAATAAACTATTTTGTGATTCAAAGAAGAAACAAATTCAGTTATGATTTCCTTAAAGTAAAATTTTTAAAAAACTAGATTTCATTATCCATAAAAAGAAATATAATATATTTTCTAGAAAAACTGTCTTTAAGTTTTAGACCCAAAAAATAAATTTTAAGTTACTTACATTATAGTGAGATTTTCTTGCCTTTTTCTTTATTGAAATTAATTGTTTCTTTATATTATTGTAATTTGTTATAATTTTTATGTCCATAAGAAAAAATAACATTAGGAAAATTATAGTCATTGAAATAAGTATAGAATATATTTACTACAAGTGGATATTATATTTTTGACATTTTGTTCAAAACAGTAACTAAATATTTATTATACAATGTAAGAAAACTATAAACATGTAATCTTTTGAAGTTTAGTGATTTCATCAAACACTTGTTTTTAAAAAAGATTATATGCCAATTCAAGATTTATCAAAATGTAATAAAAAATGTTCTCTTAGAACTGGTAATTATTATTTTTAATAAATTGCGAGATTATTCTTTCATTTTAGATTCGTTATATATCTAACAAGATCATCAAATAAACTTATATAAGAAAAAAAAAAGAGGTAGGGCTATTCTCACTTTTGATCCATTTCTCATCATCATGAATTGCTTGCCTTTGCATCTCCTAGACGAGATTCTCTTTAGATTAGATATCAAATCTCTTGCGATAATGCGATGCACGAATAGATTCATCAAATCGTATATATCCAATGATCCACACTTTGAAATTGGATATTCCTCTCGAGCCCGATTAGATAGCACAAAGGGTTTATTTTACACTTACCGCATTGGCTCCCCTTACGCCTTCTACCAGCCTTTCGTCTCTTCATGTGTTTCTATGTCACGGGTAAAACAATCGATTTGCCTATCAAGCTATTGCATTCTTGGCTCGTGCTCCGGTCATCTCCTATTATACATGTATGGCTTCTACGTTGTGAATCCCCTCACAAAGAGTTTTCAACTCGTGGATCACTCTGGGTCAAAGTTTCTGGCTACCATAGCGAATGGTTTTTGGGTTAAATCAGAGAGAGCAATGCGTATTGGTTTTGCGGTAGATCGAAGTCGAATCTCGACGAAATTCAAGATCATTT